>OY720665.1:12308967-12585458 GCA_963170745.1 Phymatocera aterrima | reverse complement strand
CGGACACAAACAAGAACAAGAAACGGAAGGGCCGGGAAGGGATGGGAAGGGAGGGAAGGGAAGGGAAGGTGAAGGGAAGGGAAGGGAAGGAAGGGAAGGGAAGGGAAGGGTAGGGAAGGGAAGGAAGGGAACGGAAGGGAAGGGAAGGGAAGGGAAGGGAAGGGACGGAAGGGACGGGAAGGGAAGGGAAGGGAAGGGAAGGGATGGGAAGGGAAGGGAAGGGAAGGGAAGGGAAGGGAAGGGAAGGGAAGGAAGGGAAGGGAAGGGAAGGGAAGGGACGGGAAGGAAGGAAGGGAAGGGAAGGGAAGGGAAGGGATGGGAAGGGTAGGGAAGGGAAGGGAAGGGAAGGGAAGGGAAGGGAAGGGAAGGGAAGGGAAGGGAAGGGAAGGGAAGGGAAGGGAAGGGAAGGAAGGGAAGGGAAGGGAAGGGAAGGGAAGGGAAGGGAAGGGAAGGGAAGGGAAGGGAAGGGAAGGGAAGGAAGGAAGGGAAGGGGAAGGGAAGGGAAGGGAAGGGAGAGGAAGGGAAGGAAGGGAAGGGAAGGGATGGGAAGGGAAGGGAAGGGAAGGGAAGGGAAGGGAAGGGAAGGGAAGGGAAGGGAAGGAAGGAAGGAAGGGAAGGGAAGGAAAGGGAAGGGAAGGGAAGGGAAGGGAAGGGAAGGGAAGGGAAGGGAGGGAAGGGAAGGGAAGGGAAGGGAAGGGAAGGGAAGGAAGGGAAGGGACGCGAAGGGAAGGGAAGGGAAGGGAAGGGAAGGGAAGGGAAGGGAAGGGAAGGGAAGGGAAGGGAAGGGAAGGGAGGAAGGGAAGGGAAGGGAAGGGAAGGGAAGGGAAGGGAAGGGAAGGGAAGGGAAGGGAAGGGAAGGGAAGGGAAGGGAAGGGAAGGGAAGGGAAGGGAAGGGAAGGGAAGGGAAGGGAAGGGAAGGGAAGGGAAGGGAAGGGAAGGGAAGGGAAGGGAAGGGAAGGGAAGGGAAGGGAAGGGAAGGGAAGGGAAGGGAAGGGAAGGAAGGGAAGGGAAGGGAAGGGAAGGGAAGGGAAGGGAAGGGAAGGGAAGGGAAGGGAAGGGAAGGGAAGGGAAGGGAAGGGAAGGGAAGGGAAGGGAAGGGAAGGGAAGGGAAGGGAAGGGACGGGACGGGAAGGGAAGGGAAGGGAAGGGAAGGGAAGGGAAGGGAAGGGATGGGAAGGGAAGGGAAGGGAAGGGAAGGGAAGGGAAGGGAAGGGACGGGACGGGAAGGGAAGGGAAGGGAAGGGAAGGGAAGGAAAGGGAAGGGAAGGGAAGGGAAGGGAAGGGAAGGGAAGGGAAGGGAAGGGGAGGGGAGGGAGGGAAGGGAAGGGAAGGGAAGGGAAGGGAAGGGAAGGGAAGGGAAGGGAAGGGAAGGGAAGGGAAGGGAAGGGAAGGGAAGGGAAGGGAAGGGAAGGGAAGGGAAGGGAAGGGAAGGGAAGGGAAGGGAAGGGAAGGGAAGGGAAGGGAAGGGAAGGGAAGGGAAGGGAAGGGAAGGGAAGGGAAGGGAAGGGAAGGGAAGGGAAGGGAAGGGAAGGGAAGGGAAGGGAAGGGAAGGGAAGGGAAGGGAAGGGAAGCGAAGGGAAGGGAAGGGAAGGGAAGGGAAGGGAAGGGATGGGAAGGGAAGGGAAGGGAAGGGAAGGGAAGTCAAGGGACGGTAATGTAAGGCACGGGAAATAAAGCAAACGGCAGGGGAGGGAAGGGGAGGCAAGGCAGGGCAAGGGAAGGGAAGGGAAGCGAAGGGAAGGAAAGGGAACGGAAAAAGGGGAGGATAGGAACGGAAAGTGAAGGGAACGGATGATCGCATCCGAAATTTTTCGGCGTCGTAGTTCTGAGCACGGAAAACTGGAGAGATGCCGCAGACGAAAACCGAATCTAGTTGAAACCGTTCGGTATCTCGAGAACGGCTGATCGCTCCCTAATTTTCTCAGCGCCGTTGTTCTCTGCATGGAAGACTAGAGAGATCCCGCAGGAAAAATCAAGCCCAGTCGAGGTCCTTGAGTATCTGGAGAACGGAGGATCACATCCGTAATTTCTTCGCGCGGTTGTTCTCAGCATGGAAAACTGGCAAGATCCCCCGACAAAAAATCTCACCTAGTTGAAACCGTCGAATATCTGACGAACGGATGATCGCATCCGAAATTCTACGGCGCCGTTGTTCTCAGCACGAAAAACTGGAGAGATTCCGTAGGAAAAATCGAACATAGTCGAAATCGTCGAGTATCTGGAGAACGGATGATCGCATTTGAAATTTCTTGGCACCGTCGTTCTGACCACGGAAAACTGGAGAGATCTCGCAGAAAAAATCAAACCCATCACAAATCATTGAGTATCTAGAAAACGGATGATCGCATCCAAAATATCTCGGCGCAGTCGTTCTGACGTCGGACAACTGGACAGATCCCGCAGAAAAAATCGAACCTAGTTGAATCTGGGCCACGAAGGAGAATTATCAGGGAGATTAACCCACTAATAATCTCAAATTGCTTTCCAGATCCAACATCGCGTTCCAGAGAGGTTGACGCATTGATTCTGTCGAGGGTGACGGCGAGCTTGACCGAAGGTCTCTGATACTACTGTGACAATTCCAGATTATTCACGGGTCTATTTCATTCCTACCAATACCAACACTTTGCCATAAATTCTCTCATCTTATCTTTGGGAACCTAGAATAAGGAAATATTTTAGTTACGGATCGCTCGTATATATATACTCGCGATGATATACTATATATAATCATAGACATACACTGTACTTCATTCTACCGAGAGAGTTTCTTGAAACCTCACGGTCGAAGCGCGTGAATTTCGAGTTGCTATTTTCTGATTGGCTGACAACATGCCAGTTGACGCGCACTAACGTACGTTAACTTCCTAGAACCGGCTGATAGGTGTCAGTTCACGAGAGGTTATGTTCATTGCTTTGTAACGGACGTGAGACGCATGAGCTGGAGTTAGTTAAAATTAGCTCAAATATTAAACTTGAAATGTTTATTAAAAATAAAACAATGCACATTTTTCAAGTTGTGAACGGTGCTAATTATCTCTATCTGCGAAAGATTGTGTCTTTTCCTTTGGAGTCGGAGCTAATTCAAGCTGATAAAACTCATGCACATCGAAAAATGCGCCTGTTGACACATACTCAAATAATGCTGATCCGTTTCAAGTGAAAAATAACGCAAGCGAAACAACAGGTTGTATTCTTTAATGAAGACTGGATGAAATTATATCAGGTAGGTTGAAACAAGTTAAATACGCGCGTTTCAAGTTTATTCAGTCAAACCAAAAAATAATAGTGTGGTACAGTACATTTTTATATAAGAATTCAATAATAAGTACTAATAAACTATCCCAACAGATTGATGAGAAGCGCCAATATTAATATCCTGCGGCCCTATTCCAGTGAAGAATAATTGTATCGATTCATTTTGTGTGGAATCTGGTGGAGCAACAACAAATTATTTCTTCACTACCATAAATAAATCAGCAGAGATGAAGAAGATATGATGCGAATAGTTCAAGTTTAGTGAACTGAATATTGATGAACGAAATGCATTACCAATGTCAAGAAGAAACTTTTGAAGAACTTTCGAATAAAATGGACTTACTATTTTCCAAGAGAAGACATTACTGAGATTGGAAATTTCGCAATTTTATTTCGATTATTTTCTGATTTGATGTTAATCTTCTTTGAAACAAGGATAATCGGACCCTCAAGAGTGAAAATTGAATCAGAAATACAGGAATTATTCAGCGTTAAATGTAGAGAATTTAGAATTTTTAAATGACCCTTGCAAAACGAATATCATTCCAGGACATTCATGTTTTAGAATGATGTTTAGAACACTGAGATAACAATTTTCCGGTGCCGGATTTAAGATTGGGTCTGTGATTCCTGAACAACAGCCAAAAAACGATATTCTCAGAGTTTTCGTTAGTGATTTTCCTCATAAAATCGGATTTTGGCTGATTTTCAGGAAACAAAGGCTCAATCTTAAATCCGATACTCAACCATCTTCATCTTAGTGTTGTAAATATCAGCCTAAAACCTGAATGCTCTCCAATAATATTCGAGACCTGAAGAGTATTTTGAAATTCTTGATGTTCTACATGTGACACAGAATGATTCCAATATTCCTTATTCAATTTTCAATCTTGAGGTTGATATTCTCTTCGTTTCAAACAGATAGTTAACATGAAATCCTGAAATAATTTTGAAAGATTACAATATTTATATCACAATCAGTAGGGTCTTTCACCAAGTGGTTAAAAATAGTTAAAACAAAAAGTCATTTCACGAGTTTTCAGATTATGGTAGTCTGTAAATGGAAAAATAATGCCAACCCGCTGTGATATGCAGGATTTTTGTGAAAGGTTCCTTGCGCATGAACTTTCATTGTACAGGACAGGCGTTATTTATTTATGTACATACGGCCATAATTTGAAAATTTGTGCAAGGATCTGTTTCATGTGACTATCATTAGCCTTTTTTCAAATTTCTATAAAGTTTCTCCTTAACAAGAACGTCAATCGTGAGGCATTATTGTAGAAATTTATGTAGATCTTCAGACTGACTCAAATCAACTCGAAGATTTCTTTTGATGGTGAGTCAAACGATTGTGGCTGTCCGATACGAAGGAGGGAGTGTTCCAAACTGATAAAGTTGATGTTGAGGCTGGTGATCCGTACGGAACTTGCATGGTGTAGCTACCCTGAAGTACGGAGGGGTTAATCTCTATCTACGTTGCCACGACGGACCCCATCTGTTCAGCATTGACCGTGGATGAAGCTGTTGTTGGAACACTGCAAAATTTGATAACGGGAAGTTGAATTGCAATAACTTTGACACAAATTTCATATTCGTTTTGCAAAATTCAGTATTTTGATTGCCCTCGGTTTTTTTTTTTTTTTCTACAGTGATGTGTGTTTGTTTCCAAGAATATGAGGTTTAACGGAAGTATGATTTTTAGAAACGTTTCCAAAATTTTTGTTGATTGAATGATAATTATTACCTTGAAGTTTCAGATGCTCAGCAGCTTAAAATAAGATAGCTAGAACGGCTCAAAACCAGAAAGGATGTTTTCGACATGAGGCACGGTAGACTATACTGCAACGGAGAACCGCGATGCAGAGGTCATAAACAGACGACTCGCCACAGCTCTTTCACTTCCACGAGAAAAAACCACGCACCATTTATTTTAAGTTATTTGATTGTAAATTCGATGAGAAGTTTTGCTGACATTTATTGAATAAACATGAAATTGAACTAAAGAATATATTTTCATTTACCTGATTCTCCGCATCTGCTGTTTTATGTTAGATTTAGACTTTTTTGAGTCAACTCATGGACTTTGAATACCTGACACACAGACCTGACTGAGATTTTTTATTTATTCGACTTAAGACGTTTATGAACAAAAAAATCAATTGTTGTCGTACTTTCAGTGACTAGATTTCTCGATCGACGGAATTTAGTTCATTTTCATCTTCAACATACTCGAAATAACAAAAATAATCATCCTCGTTTAAACGAAAATAGCACAGTTCACTGATTAATCGCTACCAATTATTCGATTAATTCGTAATAACCATCAGTAGCATTATTTTCAAGGGCTGCTAATTACGCTACGGCAAACGTAACATAACCTCTCGACATTTGATAGCCAGCTGTCTGCAATAGCAGACGCGATTCGCCATTCAATCATCCTAGTAAGATTTGACGAAGATGGCCGCCTGTACAGACTCGGCGCCGGCGCAGTCCGAGCGGGAGGTATCAAGAAACTCTCTCGGTGTATACTTACAGGCCACATAAACCAGACATAATAGTCGTATAGAAGCGCCTCAAGAACGCTACTGGATACCCGGGAGTAGATGCTGGCTGCATAACATAAGAAGCCGAACATACTTACCGCCAGAATATAATCATTATATTAATACATATATAAAGATACTGTATACTAATCATGGATACCTGGGACAGTGGTTCTGGAATTCATATTCATTTTATACAAAACCCTAATGCAAGGGAAAATCAGCTTTTAATGACAATACATACTGACGAAATTACTGTAAAACCTAGAGAGCAATTAAGCATTTTTGAGCAAATGTTATTGAGAGAAATGATAGATGATCTTGATCCCGGATGGTATACTTTCGAGCATACCTTTATTGAAAAGGAGGATGTGGAAAGAGCAGTAAGAATACGAAATAGGTTATATTCAGTAAATGATATATTCGTTGTGGAGGCTGAGGACGCTGTATTTGTCGGCCTCACGACTAAGTTGAGATGCGATATATTAGAATGCGATATCTCAGGAGAATGTGGAAATCCTGGATAATGAAGAAATCCAGAAAGATCTCGGAATAACATTGCTATATAATGTAAGAATTAATTGTAGTTGGTCGATGACGCATAAGGGAACTATTTGTTTGATTGATATTGTCAAAGAACGCCGAACCAGTGACGCATGATGACTCACAGCGAGCGTGACTGAAGATCTCCGATACTACACACTCCGGCTATCTAATATTACCCGTCAATTTGGAAATACACTGGACCCGGTGAATTGAGACGTACCCTCAGATAAGAATTCAGGACTCTTTGTATGATCGACAATGAAATAAAACGGCGTTTATATGTAATAACTGTTATTTATCCTTACCGTGATTGTTGCTCCAGGGCGTAGAGGGTGTGGGGGGTTGAAAGCGGAGCGTGTCCCGCGTGCGGCGGTGAATCGAGCGTTTTAATAATTCGAAAGATTTTAGTTATTACCTTCTTGCTTGCCTTGTTTGCTCAATTTTCCCTGATTCAACGTCATTCATCTACACAACCAAAAAAGGGGTACAAGAAAGCTTACCAGTACAGCTTATTATTGGGCAGTCCTCCAGGAACTCGCTCCGAATAACGGCCAGTGACCGATAGCAGTATCTTATTGAAAGAAATTGGAGCATGCCAAACTATGCAGCTTACCCGTAGGGTTTAAGCTTGCTCCAGTTCTTTATACTACAGAAAGATGGAATCTAACTAGACAGGCTTAACAGCTTTATATTCGAGCAGTCCTCTAGGAACTTGAATCGAGTTTGAGCTAATGTACCCGCTTAATTAATAGAAGGAATCGGTCGAGAAGGTAGGTAATGGATGTAGATGCTCGAAATTGCACTCACTTTCAGATTTGACTGAAGGTAGAGAATTGGTACTCGTGGAAGGAGATAATAAGGATTATTTATCACAGTTATGAATATAGTTGATTGATTAATTAGACAGTTGATTATAAGATTATATAAGTATCAGTTATTTATCAGCATGATTTAGCTTGAAAAAGGAGTTTGAACTCGAATTTGAGTTGGAATTTGACGCATCAAATAATATGACTAGAACCCGAACGTGTGAAATTCCGTGAAGCTAAGTGTCAAGTCGGTACTTTTACTACTTACAACCGGGATGTTTTCGTTTCGTAAAGAGTTACGTTTGAACGTGATATTTCTTTAACGTGGAGGACTTGTTTCGGAAAAATCGACGCGGTTAACTTGAAGAGTGTCTCTAGAGGTGCACGAAGCCTTTTAACAAGTGTGAACCAGGTTCATGACAATATTTGAAGTTACTTCTCACGACTGAAATTCAAGATAGGTATAATCGCTAATACTGCATGTCAAGTAGCTACTGTTACTACTGCTGGTCGAATTCACTGAGTTCCGAACCGCGGTCGGCTGGTTTTGTTATCCAGTGAGTAGCGTAGAGTGGGGATAAAAAGTTAGTTATGCGCGTGCGCGGCCAGACGGCCTTATGGTGGGGGTCGCGTTGGTTCCACGGTGAGCGTCCAGGTGGAGTCACGGTTGATTATGTTTCAAATCCCTTTTCCGTTACTAACCGGTGTATTGCCGGGTCTTGTTATTGTCGCAGGCGCAGCTGCGTCTTATCTTAGGTTATGGGTAGACTTGCTTCCCGAGTGAGGGTCCACAAGTTCGGCTTTCTTATGTATATCATATTACTGACTATTCATCGTTCCTGATTAATTCAGTGAAAAGTACTGCGTCACATCCGTGCAGCTGCATTTGTTATAATATTCAGTCTTGCGGAACGATAAATATTCATTGCTTAACACTAATCTTGTTTATAAAAGCTGATATTCAATCCTAAAGTCACGAGTTTTATCTTAAAGTATTTTCAGTGTGTGGTCCCACATTCTAAGATGTTAAACAATTCCATTGTGTTTAGTCCCGAAATATTATTTATCATTTCATGAATTATTTGCAGGTGGTCGTACAGCGGGTAAAAAACAACCCCGGTCAAAACAAGTGAGTCATCATGCGTCACTGGTTCGGCGTTCTTTGACAATATCAATTGAACAAATAGTTGCCTTATGCGTCATCGACCAACTACAATTAATTCTTATATCATATAGCAATGTTATTTCGAGATCTTTCTGGATTTATTCATTATCCAGGATTTCCACATTTTCCTGAGATATCCCATTCTTATATATCGCATTGTAAGTTAGTCGCGAGGGCGACAAATACAGCGTCCTCAGCCTCCACAATGAAAATATCATTTACTGAATATAACCTATTTCGTGTTCTTACTGCTCTTTCTACATTCTCTTTTTTAATAAAGGTATGCTCGAAAGTATACCATCCGGGATCAAGATCATCTATCATTTCTCTTAATAACATTTGCTCAAAAATGCTTAGTCGCTTTCTAGATTTTACAGTACGTCGGTCAGTATGTATTGTTATTAAAAGCTGGTTTTCCCGTGCTTTGGGGTTTTGTATAAAATAGATATTAATTTCGGAACCACTGTCCCAAGGATCTATAATTAGTATATAGAGTTTAGTATCTGTATGTATGTATTAATATAGTAATTGTATTCTGTCGGTAGATATGCTGGGCTCCTTATGTTATGCAGCTAGCATTTACTCCCGTGTATCCACCAGCGTTCGTTAGGTGCTTCTATATGACCATTGTGTCTGGTTCATGTGGCTGTAAGTATATGGAATGAAGTAGAGTTTATGTCTATGGTTATGTATAGCATATAATCGCGAGTATACGAGCGATGCTCAATTAACATATTTCCTTAGTTTAGGTTTCCAAAGATAAGTTGAATAAAATTCATGGCAAATTGTTAGTATTGGTGGGCATAAAATATTCCCATAGATAATCTGGGATCGTCACACCTCACCCCCCCCCCCCCCCCCCCCCCCCCCCTCGCCCGATTCCAAATGTCGGAGCCGTGCCCGGCATTTGTCGATTGCGTAGGCGTTCATGTAGCTCTTCCAAAGGGTGGGTAATGATTGTTCGTATAATGCTGACAAGTCATTCCGCAGACTTGTGGTACGTGAGGGTGCCATAGGGGTATTTGGATCACTAGGTGGTTTAGAAGGGCATTGTATTTCCTCCTCTCTTTCCTGGTTCATGGATTCGATGTCTTTCCGCGCTTCGTTCGCCGATCGATGTCTGCGGTGATGCAGGTAGACTAATAGGCGGGTTATCGAGTCCCAGAATGCGCCTAATAATGCTAGGCTCCAGTCATATATCTGAAGAAGTGTATATCCGTGTAATATGGTGTCAATAGACAGCTTGATCAAGCGAAAAACAATCAGAATTCCGGCAATACCGGCCGTTGCTGACCCAAATGTAATAAATCCATTCCATATATCTTCCTTCCTGTTGACTCAGCTATTTTTGCTAATGCTTTTTCGTCCAATAAATTGAGGATTGACATTCCGTCAGTGATTACGGCATGTCCGGTGGCTCCTCTTGCCATATTGTTCAATACCGCGGGCCGTTCTGCAGGGAAAAGCAGGTGATCCCGGAAGTTCTCCAGATCCGCTTGCTTATATATTCCGCTCGTTCCCAGGGCCGCGGGGTCTATGTATTTCCACGTCACCCTTGTGTAAGGTTACAATATTTTGAGAGGCATTACCTCTATCGGGTTTGGTGTGAATTTGTACCATGTTTCATCGATTCCATACATGGTTGCCAGTGGGGGGTTACACTCCGTTTGTGTGGCTGTTTTTACCAATATTTTGGATTTTGGCGTAGTGAAAAATGATGCGTTTCTGACTTGCACAGGAAGTTCGGCGTAGCAATTCTCCGTCCGTCTCAACTCCGTGGCTACGCGTATGCATTTGACTATGTGGACGACTTCTCCGGCAATGGTGGCCATGTATTGTAACGATTTCGACTTCATGGCATTTTGAAAATGCCCGCCTAAGACCGACAAATTTGACTAACGACGAATCCAGACGACAAAGCCGTTGCTTTGAGCTGTATAGTAAGGGACGACGGAAGAAACTAGTGAAGAAGAAGAGTTAGCCACGAATAATGTCCGAGTAAACACGTTCTCAGTTTTACTCTCTATCTCATCTGCTTCGTCAAAATTCTACAACTTTATAATGAAGATACAGATATCATCGAAGTGCTAGCTAGCCATCTTCACGAGTCATGGACATTAAAACAACTTAACGATGAGATCCAGCGCACGAGAGACGAATGATAACAATGAGAATTTAAGTCTTATACCATCCAATTTATAAATTCAACGACTCCATTATCACATGTCGAATCGCCATCTCAATAGTCAACGCTTATTCTACGTCAATTTGGTTAAAGATCAAACTTTCATTTTGTGAATAATGATATCGCATGTGCTGTTATTCAATGTAAAATGTCCGTTGCAGTACTCGAAATTAGCGATATCATTATTTGATTTATTACACGAATGTTTAACATTCTTATAGAGTACCGTGCCGTTTTGTGATCGTCCTACTATTTTATTTCTAAATTTTCAATTATCACGATATTTTCACTCTACCTCGACCTGACCTGTTGACTACGGATGATACATTTTGTTCATATCGTGATAATGTCAAAATTCACTGGCAGTTCGTTAATTAAAAATTTAGTTACAAATTTCAATAAAGTATTTGAGAGCTATATTCTTGGTCACAGTCTATAATATGGTCTCGTTTTACTTATTTGTTCATTTTAACCGGGCCTAGTAGTTCCTCTATTTATCCATTAGCTTAACTTATTTCAAAATTCAATACTAGTGAAAATATAGTTACAGTATCCAGGTCCTTGCATGAGGTTATATGCAAACTCGTCCGGCGAAATTGAGGCTATAGTTAGTGCGTTTCGAATTACTTGTTTCTCCAGTTCACATTTTTGCTGTATTATGTACCGGTACATCGCAGTTATTTAATTACGAATGTGCCGTTCCACAAAGATGAATTTTGAATTTATGTTGGTAAACTTGTCCAAGTATTGGACCGAAATAGAAGATTTTGTTTTAAAAGTATTGCCTTTGGTTGATTCGAATATAAACAGTTTAGGGTGTTCAGTTTTATGAATTTCATAACCGCAGATTCGCATTTGCGCTGTTTTTACCAAAGCAAAGGTTACATCATCCGTGGTTAGAGTGTAGATTTCTGGTACCGTTGCCGTCCCGGCTTTGGGCTCTGTTACCTGAGTAATGGGTCCTTCGTATAGTAGGTCATAAGATCCGAAGGCGCAGCTATCGTTCGGTACATCCGTCCAAAACGAATAACCTCCCTCCTCGTCAAAACATTGTGTGTCTTTTGAATTACAGTAGACCCCATTCATCAGTATTATACGATTTTCGTTAAGGGGCCATTGGACACGCTACCGCCACATGGCAAACGGAAATTGTTCCCTCTCACAAACGACTCAATAAATACAAATAAAATTTTGGGGATCGACTCAGAACATGTGCAAAAAGTGGCTAAATATATCATTTTGCCAAAGATTCAAAAAAAATTTAACAGATTAACTTACCGCCAGCATACTTTCACGAATATTCACGGTTTCATTCTGTTTATCCCAATTCTGAAATACTTAGCCACTCAGCGTTGAAAAATCACATTTTTTGAGCCTTGATTCGTTCAATTTGTTTGAAAAATAACGGAGAAAGAACGATTTGAAGTTTTTTCAAAAATTACAGTGCACATCGCGACTTTCTGACACGAGTCTGTCACATCATACCGATGATAACACTAGTTCTTGAGTAGTCCGAGTCGTAGCGTATGCAGCGAATTCTCTAACGGCATAACTGGCACGTTGAAAAAGATAAAAGCGAATAGTTCCGACAGATGGCACCCTCACGTTCAGCGCGAGGACTATTGCAGACAAGAGCAACCCAATATTGTCACATAGGAAGATGAGAAATATTGTCCCGAAATGCAAAATCCGAGATATTTAGCCACTTTCTGCCGATATACTGAAACATTCTCAAAGATATCGTCGACATTACTCTCGCTGATATCGAGAAAGAACGATCCGAAATTTGCAGATGATGACAGCCAAAGCGACGAGTCGCACGATGAATTCGCGCAGAACCCGTCGCGCAGGCGTGCACGCCTGTGTCAGTGCATACGAATAGGGCTGAAATAAGAATGTGCCACCACCCGCACGGTAACGAGACCTACACATTTTTTCTCAAAATCACGTTCATCCGAGATATTTAGCCACTTTCTGCCCATATACTGCGACATTTTGGAAAATATCGTCGACATTACTTTCGCCGATATGGAGAAAGAACGATCCGAAATTTGCAGGCGATGACAGCCAGAGCGAGTCAAGCGATGAATTTCGCGCAGGAGTGCACGCGTGTGTGAGTGCGTACGAACGGGCCTAAATACAACGATATGCCACCACTCGCGCGGTAACGAGACCTACACATTTTTTCGCAAAATCACGATCATCCGAGATATTTAGCCACTTTCTGCCGGTATACTGTGGCATTCTTGAAAATATCGTCGACATTACTTTCGCCGATATGGAGAAAGAACGATCCGAAATTTGCAGGCGATAACAGCCAGAGCGTGTCAAGCGATGAATTTCGCGCAGAACCCGTCGCGCAGGAGCGCACGCCTGTGTCAGTGCATACGAATAGGGCCGAAATAAGAATATGCCACCACCCGCGTGGTAACGAGACCTACACATTTTTTCCCAAAATCACGATCATCCGAGATATTTAGCCACTTTCTGCCGGTATACTGTGGCATTCTTGAAAATGTTGGCGACATTACTTTCGCCGATATGGAGAAAGAAGGATCCGAAGTTTGCAGGCGATGAGAGCTAGAGCGAATCGTACCGTGAACGCCACGCAGAACCCCGACGCGCATGCGTGCCCGAATGTTCGAACGATTCGACGAAAAGAACGTTCACATTTACATACTGGATATTGGATTCTAATTCTAGTATTCATTACACACATAGTCTGGGAAGATTTCAATACATGCTTTCATTTCAAAGGATCTTTCGGACGATCATAATAACGAAAGTAATCAAATTTTTGCTTGTTTTATTTATACAAAGAAATTATACAAAATTGGTCACTTTTGTAAGACAAAAGGAGTGTATTACAAGTGATAAACAAATTCACATTCACTATTTCAATTACGTAAAGATGATTATTGTACACATATGATATAACCACTGTAAAGAGTTGAATAAACAATCTTTCACCACAACATTTTAATAACGATGGGTATTTTCAAATAAGAAAATGAAACACTGCGCTGAAATCTCTTTGTAGTAATAAGTAATTTTATTACATATCTCAAAATTCTGTTCATAATTAACAATATTGGCTTTCTTCGACCAACTACTCATTACAAATTACAAATCGGTAATTGATAAACTCCAATGAAAATTATGAATAGTACTTACGAGCATTATCAGAGCTAAGTATAATTTTTTTTTTTGTATTCAATTAAATACTCGTTCAACGACTACTAATGCTGAATGTTATTAAAGTGAGTACATGGGGGAATCCACACTATTTCGACCGTACTTGACGCCATACCAACATTAGTCACGGTGCGTCGGGTGATCGACCGGTAAAACTATCTGTACACATACCACTGATAATCAGGAGTTTACAAAAAATTGTACCAACGGATTCCAAACTTCTGATTACCTCGCGTAATGCTCAGTTGTGCTAATTATAATTGTTATCTTCAAATTACCGATCACAAATGCGATTGCACCGTTCCCGTTGAACAATCACACTACAGATTTGTAATATACATTTTTTCAATTACCGAATGCTAGGGTAATTGTTAATTCAAACGTTTACAAATCGTAATAATAAGGCCCCAATATCGGTTGCGAGTGTGCCACTCCTCTCGCACAATGTCTCGAGGATTCGTAGGGTTGCAACTGTATCAAAGGGAAAATTACACAAGTCGAAAGCTCCGCTTCTATGGCAGAGATTGCTTCCCGTAACGTTGTCGCATCTTTGCACCAGCACTAGCAGCAGCACTACCTTTTCAGCACAGCGAATGATACAACCAGACCACTGCCACGTAACGCGTCATCAGAATGCGACCTCCCATTCCTCTCAAGACGTCTAATTCCCCACATCTTCTTCAAACAGTGAAAAATCAATCTATTAAAAACATTAGATTTGTCAACCCGAATGTCATTTCCAATAGCATACAAAATATAGCTGCAGACACATATTCACAAAGAAGCATGTCGATCTTTGCTCGGATCGCTTTCAATGATAGGATCCATCTATTCTTTCCGTTTTACATTCTACATTATTACCACGTTCCGGGAGAGCAGCTAATGTTTTAACGTGTTCCATTCTACTATTCGTATCTGAAACAAAAATTAGAAAATTAGTAAATTCTAAATATACCAGTACGCTACAACAATTATAGTCAACATAGCTTCTCCATCATTATTCGCCGATTTGCCCTGCGAAATTGTCCACCTTGAACGAACTAAACGCGATAAAACAACCACAATGAAAAGACCATATTTGCCGATCTGAGTATAATAAAAATTCTAAAATATGCGATCAACATTGTTTCGTTCGTAACTCAAACGTAACCGAACTGACCCGTGTCATTACGTATTTCTGATTGTACTATAAATCAAAACATCAAATTGACTGGGGACATAAAAGTACATTTTTAGCCAACGAAAGAAAACAAGTATTAGGTATTTGCGATGCGGGTACGTAAGAATAGCGTGATTGAACTAACCTGCAAACTTGATTGAATGATTCCATATGTTTTCACTATCGATATACACGTCATATTATGGTTGAAGCGGATACTCACCTTATAATGGTTTCCATGCTGTATCCGCAACGAAACAGATTCGACGTTGATTCTTGTCGAAACACCCTTTTATTATTCTCCGGACCTCTGATACGCACGTATGTTATGAAGAAGCTATCGTACGTATGTTTTGTAGCGTGCAAAGTAGGCAATGCCACTTTTCGAAACGTATGTACTCTCGCCCGCGCGCTCCGACTAAGTCTCGGGATTCCCGCAGTAGTCGGGTTCAACCAGGGCCGACGCTAGGCGTGTGCGATCACGTTCAGTATTCCACACGTCAAATGGTGGGTATGGAATCCCGCTCCTTGGACTTTTTCGATATTTTTTATTTTCAGTCAACTTGCGAATTTTCCGCCGAATGCAATGTAACCTTTTCTACTTTGTACAGGTCATAAGACGGCGCGCGATCGCAAAAATTGACAAAACAAATTTCATACAAAAGTTCTGTATGAAACGAAAAATCAAAAATGGATATGATATTCGTTGTTTCGAATGCAAATCCCGCCAAATATCGGTCATATGCATATATCAACAAAACCAATTTCATGTTCCACTTCTCTCTCCCAATCGAGTTCAAATTTCGCGCGATTAATATCACGTACATTGTAAACTTACGTATAATGAAAGTTAGAAGAAATAAGGGTTTTCAAAAAATCGAATTTTTTTATTCGACTCATCATTTCCATATTCGTAACTCGAGAAATTTCAATCATTGAGATAATCGTAGTACGGGTACGGGCCCAAACCACCTCGGCTCATCACCACGATCGCATAAGTGTTCCGAACATGGCGGCAAAAATTTCAAATCTGACAATTCAACAACTTCAGAGGTCAGATAACACCAATCAGAGACGAATGTGTTTTGCGAACACACGGTTTCCTCACGTACCATGTGCCATCGATTATTATCAGTGCATACGTTCACGTGTTGATACGGATTGTCAGTGATAGATAATCAGTGACAGTTATGGGTAATAAACATAACAAACGAAATCAGCGCTCGCGAAAGCAATCTTACGTATCTCGGTAAGTACATTGGAATTAATGTTTTCTCTTTCGCCGAGTTCACACAGCCGTATTCTACACGCGTCCACATGCCGATAGCCTCAACTACTGTGACATTCCATTTTTTCCATCCTATTCTACTTTGTCAGAGACAATCCTACAGAAACGAAGTTCAGAGCGATGTCAAAGTTCTGGCAATTTTTATGAATAACTATACAGTAAATTGTAAGTTTAACCCTTCAATGATCCATCCCTCGATATGGATGTAGATTAATGACCACAAATGATTACTGCCGCAATGTCGGGAAAGTTTATTCGATCGCGAGCTCGACTCGTCTGAGACTCGTTGGAGAATAGTATCGCAAGTTTTGAACAAAAAATAGACGAGACAGCGACTAAGCGCTCTGTAAGGGACCAGCCTCACCTTTTTCTCTAGAATTTCTCGTTTTATCGACTCTCTTCTGCCAAATTTATTTTTTGCCTTCGCTTACGAAAGCACCCATCACACGGCGGAGCCGATACTTTTGGGGTCACCCACGAGTCTCAACGAATCAAACTTCACCTATACAGTATTGCCCTACGCTGAAACAATGATTTTGAAATTGAAAGGGTCATATTATTATCACCAGTATAATATTTTAGAGGTTGAAGAACTTTAAGGTCACGTACGTGAACTCTGGTCACCGATAGTATTTTCAGATTCGAAGATCTCATTCCTTATCAATATTATTGCTCCATAATAACGCCTCTCTAAATTGTTCTTCCACAAACGTGATTGAAGAGAACGGAGGATAGTAAATAATCAGTCACACGCCTTTATCATATTTCCTAGCCCTCATCAACTGACATCTTATCTCGGTTTCTTTCCTGATGGAACCTCAGCACGCCTCATGTTTGATTTTGAATAACGATGATTTCAGACGTATAACGAAGAACATTATCGCATTTCGCAATAGAAAACCCTGTGCCAACATCCTGGCTTCGGCTGCGGAGGACAAACATAGTTCCATCGTTGCTGGCACAGACGATTCTCGTGCGAAAATTGCTGAACATGTGCCTGCCAAGGCCGAGACAGCCGACGTTCCCAATATTCGGGGGCTAGCGGAGAGGTAAGTGACGATTACGCACTCACCGTCAATAACATCCTCGTGGATCACGCCGCGTTAGTGAGACGCAAGTCGACGGTCGGCGCATCGTCGACATCAACTTCTTTTTGCAGCAATTGCGCGATAAGTTCGACGATCATAACGTCGCGTTGCGATGTCGTTTGAACGACATTAAAATCTTCAAACTAGTAGATCGGGGCTTGCGAACACAATTACATTTAGTTTGTGAAGCCTGTGATTACAAATTTAGTCTCTGGTCAGACCCCGAATCCCAAAATATGGGTATTAATGAAAGTGCCGTATGTGGCTCAATAACCTCCGGTACCGGTTACAGCGCGTTGCAAGAACAACTTGCCGCAATTTCGATTCCGGCAATGAGCGAAAAAACCTATATAAAATATAGGGAAAGACTTTTCGATACATTTCTCGAAGTTCTTACAGCAGAGACTGAACGCGCTGCTAGTATGGAACGAGAAATAGCCATACAAAAGGGACATGTCATTAATGGTATCCCGTATATAGACGTAATAGCGGACGGCTGTTGGGCAAAACGCAGCTACGCGGGCGGCAAGCATGATGCACTTTCGGGTGCAGCCATGATCTTCGGCCGTGAGACCAAACTAGCTTTGTTTGTCAGCGTTCGCAATAAGTATTGCGCAGCACATGCGACAAATGTAGAAGCACCCTATCACGTGTGCTGCAAGAATTGGGGTCAAGATATGAGCTCAAACGCGATGGAAACCGATATTATCCTAGAAGGTTTCGGAACAAGCGTCGAGCGCAACGGCCTAATATACAAAACCATCATCTCCGATGGCGACAGTAGCGTATACCAGGCTATACGAGATCATCATCCGTATGACCAATATGGGGTTATTGTGGACAAAATCGAATGCAACAACCACCTATTTCGCAATTTTTGCCGAAAATTAAAGTCTGCATCTACAATGAAGCTAACGTGTAATCCGTCGAAGGATGTATTGAATGTCACAAAATTCCGACAATACGTGGCTTCCAGTGGATTGAAGATTCGTCAGTGCATAGAGCAAGCGAGAGATATCCGCATCGCGGAAAATATTCCTAAGTCGGATAAAGTGACCAAACTTTGTGAAGATATTTTC
This sequence comes from Phymatocera aterrima, assembly GCA_963170745.1. Classification (NCBI taxonomy): domain Eukaryota; kingdom Metazoa; phylum Arthropoda; class Insecta; order Hymenoptera; family Tenthredinidae; genus Phymatocera; species Phymatocera aterrima. The sequence goes on along the minus strand of OY720665.1, from coordinate 12,567,140 downwards.
AATATCGCTACCCATGTTTTCGGGGACCACACCAATTGTAAGTCACTGCCATTCAGTTGTGTCCCTGAAAGATTTCCAACTAATGTTCTTGCGCAACTTTATAGAATGGGCGTCCATGCCGATGTTCACGAGGCGGTGCGGTATTTGAGTTGCCATGCGAGAAGCTTGTTGAGAAACGTCAACAATAATGTGGCAGAAGGATGCAATTCCATTGTCAACAAACTCAATTCTGGAAAGAGAATCAACCACTGCCTGAAAGAATCGTATGAAATGCGATGTTACGGAGCAGTCGTACAAGCGAATACGCAGTCGCTGTTGTCTCGGATACAATTCCGTAGAAATAACACGGTTTCCGCCGCTGTAGAAAAAATGGAAAGACGCAGACAGCGTCAAAACGAGCTGACTCGCTTGTACAGGTTACAGAAGCGTAGTCACAAACCGCGAAAGTTTCACGGTACCGACAAGGACTATGGTCCGTCCGCAAAGAAGGCGGACATTGACAAAGATGTGTTCGTTCTTATGTCTGAACGACACATGAATAAATTGAAGTCGTACCAGATCAACTGGAGACAGATAGAGCGAGATACGGTTTTGCAGAGTGATTCCGAGCTCTGGCACCAGCTACGTACTGAGGTTATTACGGCATCCAAGTTCGGGCCAATATGCCGCATGCAAGCTACCACTTCGTGCGCGAATATGGTAGCAAGTATTCGGTACCCGAAGATAATCGACACCGCCGCTACACAATTCGGGATAGCGAACGAGAATAACGCTAGACAAGACCTAGCGTCGAGACCGCGAAAAGAAATCATTCCCTGCGGCCTCTTCATCGATCAAGAGGTCCCCTATCTAGGAGCGTCGCCCGACGGTCTGATAGACGACGACGGTATAGTCGAAGTGAAATGCCCGATTTCAGCCCGAAACGCCGACTTGGAAGAGGTCATACCTACGCTTTCGAATCTGAGGAATATTTTCGACAGAAAGGATAAAAATTCGATGAACAAGAATCACGCATATTTTTATCAAGTGCAGGGTCAACTGCACGTTACGAGACGCGAATATTGCATATTCGCGTTATGGACCTCAACAAGTATGAAACTTGTCAAGGTTCTCAGAGACGACGCCTTCTGGCAGTCAATGATGGAACCATTCCTTTGCAGATTTTACACAGAATGTTTGCTTCCTGAAATCATTGATTGTCGGCGCAACAGAAACATGAGGATCCGCGATCCCGAATACATTCTCGAAGCTCAAAAAGAAGCGCTTCACAAAAAGATCGCACGCGATAGCCACAAAATTGATGAGGTCGAAGACCGCAAGTCAACTGAAATCGTCCCGCCGCCCAGTGTGGCTAAAAGAACTGCAGTGGTCAATTCGAGAGATCCATCCTACGATACTAAAGACACTGCCACCACCGATTGGATAGCAATCAGAAGCGACGAAGACGTCGAAGCTTCCGACGATATTGTCAGATTGCTAGAAATCGTACGCCGGAATATTACGGTTGAAGAAGTAGCGGCGAATGTTCTATCGCCAAAGAGCTTGCTAACCGATTCGAGTATTGACTTGTTTCAAAACATATTACAGAAAAACAGCAGGTTTCTTTGTACTCCAGCGAGCTATACTGCATATCACAACTGCATCGAGCCCTGTAATCCCCTTCAAAGGGACTTACAGATCATAGGTGGTAATAGAAGCAGACATTGGTGCTGTGTTTATTACGACGTACATAATGTGTATGTTTATGACAGTCTCGTGCCTAGCGAATACGAGCTTTTGGGTACAGAGGAACAACGCTACGTTCGTAAGCGCTATCCTCATGTTAATGTTGAAGATGTAATTCTTCAACCTGTTACAAGACAACCCGACTCTTATAGTTGTGGTGTCTACGCTGCGGCTTACGCAACGACAGTTGCATTGGGCCAAGACCCAGTGCGCCAAGCCTATTCGCGCGATGCAAAAACAATGCGAAAGCATTTGATGGTAATATTACAAACTCGTAAGTTAACATCGTTCCCTCAGTGAATGATTTTGTAAACCGCGATTCATCGCGTGCATATATAATATCCATATGGATATATAAACGATCGCTCGAAATGAGCGCCGTGACCTATGGAAACGTACTTACGCGACAGCGTGAGTGGGTTAGTGTGGGTGGGTGTTTCCTAGGCGCTCTAAGAGTGCCGTTTACAAAGCCACTACGACAGACGTAGTAAAAAGAGAGTTTGTGCCATTTTTATTCTCCATGCACGCGAGAATATGGAGACGAAAATTATGTGCTATTGAGCATCGTGAAGTTACAATCGAATTAAGAAATCGAGAATGATATACAGCGATGAAATAATATAGATAGGTGACATGGCGGTAAAATAATTTCAGACTTATTCATATGAATATATATATTCGATAAGCCCAAGCTCTCCATTTGCAGCGTCTGTATGGATCTGGCAAACCCGGATGTCCTGTATTATTTTTTCTTGCTGAATTCACTAATAAATCCTAATACTGTACTTGATGAAATTTCGAACAGTTTTTCCGTTACACTGATCAAGTCAATAATCCAAATGTGTATATATATATAATATAGTTCGTGACCTCATGCAAAGGGTCGGCTATTATATCATAATTTTCATAAAATACTTACTCATAAGCAAAGCGACAACGTTTAGCGAATTATTCTGAAGGACGATATCTAATGAGAACGATTCTTCTGTTCCTAATTTCCTTATGCAGATACCAGATGAAGTTGAAAAAATGATACAGGAATCGTGGAACCTACCTATTTCTAATATTCGCATTGAAAAACAATTTGTTTACACCTATCTGAGATAACTCACCATCAGATTCACGTTGAACTACTCCTATGCTATGAAGTCAATGCATAGTTTTTAATGCCTGAACTAATATAGACACAATACTAGAAGATTTTCCTTTTCCATCTAGAAAACCTGTCAAAGTCCTGGCCTCAGAATTCCAAACATTTATGCAGACTTTGTTTCTGTAGCTGCGATATTGATAATAACCGCAAAACCACTGAAGCAGATTAGGATATTGATTAATTTAAAGGATGCGGATGTGCGATAACCTCACGTGAGATTTGTTCCGAATCTGACAATGAGATGCTAAGTTTGTAACGAAGGTTAATTATCGTTATTCAATAAGATTTTTTACGAATACAACTCGATAGATACTTCGATTCCGACCTCAATTCTCTAAATTTCGTAGAGAGCATACGAATAGATGGTTATCATGAACTTCTCATTCGTTCTACATTGAGCATTGCGGTGTTCGATATTATTTTGCATTTTACGAATTAAAAAATTTCTGTGGTTTATATCGTACGTTATTATAAAATCTGAAACACAATAAAATACGGGCGATGGGTGAAAAACGAATAAATTTTCCGAAAAGTAATTTTTTCTGCATAAAAATATTTATTTGTTATATGTTATTTTTTCTCGTCTTCTTCGTCTTTCTTTCACTTGTCTTCGTCGTTGTTGAGGTGGTGGTAGTCGTGGACGTGGTTGTGGTGGTAGTCGCGGTCGTATTCGTTGTGGTTCGATTGGTGGTGGCAGTCGTGGTCGTAATTGTTGTTGTCGTGGTGGTTGTACTATTTGTCGTAGCGGTTGTTGTTGCTGTGGTAGTGGGAGTGGTAGTCGTGGTCGTCCGTGTTCGTCACCTAGGCGCTGCAGCCTCGCATTGATGCGTTTCTGTGCCGCGAGTAGGCCTTGGCGGGCAGTATCCTTTGCACGCTCTTGCAGTTTCGCAACTCGATTCTGTTCTCGTGTGAGCTTCCTGTGAAGATCACACCAGAGCAGGATCAAGTTGTTAAAAGCTATCTGATCCCGAAATCGTCCCCACTGTTCCGGTGTCATGACGTCAGTGGCGACGATCGCGGGATCAGGATACTGCCCGCCTGCCAGCAGCTGTTGTTGTTGCTGCGGCTGCAGCGCCTGTCGCTGTTGTTCCTGTATTTGTCGTTGTTGCTGTTGTTCCTGTTGTTGCTGCTGCTGTAGTTGTTCTTGTTGTTGTTGCTGTTGCTGTAATTCGTCTTGATGTTGCTGTTGCTGTAGTTGTTCTTGTTGTTGTTGTTGCTGCTGCTGCTGTAGTTGTTCTTGTTGTTGTTGCTGTTGCTGTAATTCGTCTTGATGTTGCTGTTGCTGTAGTTGTTCTTGTTGTTGTTGTTGCTGCTGCTGCTGCTGTAGTTGTTCTTGTTGTTGTTGCTGCTGTTGTAGTTGTTGTTCTGACTGGTGTGGTTGTTGTTGTTGTAGTTCTTGTTGTTGTTGCTGTTGCTGTTGTTGTTGCTGTTTTTGTTGTTGTTGTTGTTCTTGTTGTTGTTCTTGTTGTTCTTGTTCTTGTTGGCGCAATTCAGTATTCTGCAAAATTAAATCACCGTCTGCGTACATAACTCGTATACCTATTACCTATTATTCTACGACCATGCTCGATTTGCTGGAAATTTACTTGGTAAGCTTAGCCCATTTTGAGTCGATTAAATTTTAGTAGAGACTTTATATATTTCTCTCAATATATAATCGGCGAACGACTGTGTAATATATCAATTTCATTCCTAATTATTCATCGGAAATGGAACATCGCGATTTGATGTGTATGGTGGCCCAATTAAGATTTCTACAACTTTGATAAAGAGAAGAAGGAAAAAATACGTACGTTTACATTTCTGCCTCGAGCCCGTCGGCTTCTCGGGCCTCCCCTGTTAGACTTAGCTGTAAAACACAATAACGGCATGAATAATTTTTTTGTTTGAGTCAGCTTGAGTCGAAATCGCAAAAATATTTCCTCAAATAATATCAAACGAACGATGAATCTTCTATTCCGCGTGTGAACTGTAAGCCGAAGTCCTTACGATGATAGTGGCTGAAGCCCAATGCCATGAACGAGAAATACTTCGAAATGAATATCTCTCTGTGAATAGAAATACAATATTGTATACCGCCGTTCCGCGCGCTGAATATAGGTAAAAATACCGTCGTGGAAACATAGGCGCAATGCTGTATTCAAAAATTCATATTATAACAGACCGTGGAAATTTTATGTTGATTTATGATGGAAGCACGATACTGTGTACCGGAATTTTGTACGCATATATGATATAGAACAGAAGCACAATTGTAGAAATCATGAAGATGGTAAGGAAATAAAGTAAGTAGTAGTAGGCTAGCATTTTCTATAGTAATTTCGTCCGTCATTCGGTTGTTTGATATCAATGAGAATATAAGCGAAATACTGTTACAATTGACTAGTTTAATATGACATACGTGAATCAACGTATTATTCTTTAACAATATTCAACTTAGCAGACTTACCTGTTCGTTTTCCAGTCATTGTTCAAATTGTCGTTTTTATTTTCTTTATTTTTTGTCGTCCGCTTCCTGCGATGGCGTCGAGTGAGATACTGACGGCCTATGCATCCCCACTCCCATGTGGGCCGTCAGGAGGAACAGTAAAACGTCATAAGGAAGCCGCGTGTAATAAAGGTACGGTAAAATTCAACGAAAAGCGAACGGATTTGAATATCGTCAACATAATTTATATTGAATTTGTATGTTGCGCGAAATATAGACGCGAGTCGGTCCAATCGCTCGTGTTACTCATGAATTCTATCGACGAAAGATCGGACGTATTTAGTGGAGACCGATTTGGTTCTTTGGAAATGTGAATTTTTGCTCGCATTTCTGTGTCATAAATTTCGGCGAGGAATATTTGTAAATGATGAATGCCTTTCTTTCGGCATCGGATAAAACAAAACGGTTCTTCTTCGCAATAGCATTAAAGTTTGCCCACATATTTGCACGGGAGATTTATTTGTTTAAAATTCAATAGCATCTAGCATAGGCATCTTCCGTTTCTGTATTGTTTGGATGAGTTGATTCGGCGATTTATAAATCGAGTTCCGCGTTCGGTCAGACTTTAGCATTTCGTTTTTCCCGCTTTGCGAAACAGCCAGCGGTAGCGTTCGCGTCGCCCGACGCCAATTGCCGCCAATTGCCATCGGTAAATCTAAGCAAGCATCGACACGTGCTTGACACGTGGGTTACCTGGGTACTATTTCTCAAATTATCGGTGAAAATAATATTATAATTGACAAATAGTCAGTTGTGGCAATATACGGGTCATTACGTAGTCTGTCCAATGTGAGAAACAGAAGGGTGTGTATCTGGAGATGTGATTCTGATCGGACGCAACATAACCTCAATAATTCGTATGATGCATCTCTCTGGACGCCGTGAGTTATTGCACACTTGAGTAGCATTCTTCAATAGCATTTAGAAGAGATTTGTGAAAAATTTGTGAACAATCTTTCTTTGGTTGTAATTGTAATTCCATCCTAGGAGGTTGCTAGTCTACGTGAGCGCGCGGTGCTACGACAAAGGGCTTCTTTTTGGTTAGCCAAAAAAGGTTGGGTCTCGGCACGAGAAAGGTTTTGTCAAATACATTTCTGACATGTTTGTTGCTCGAACGAGATCGAACATACGGGCTTTTGGGAGATAAATGATAGAAGGATGATGATCAGCAAACGATTTATACAGGAACATATATTTCCAAAGGTGAAGGTAATACGACAGGGACGTTTATGTACATAAGCTATATACAATATTTCAAAAAATTGTCGTTTGAATATGTTTTGGAATTCATGAGTTTTTGACATTGCATTTGTAACATTATCTTGATATTTTCGAAATATTTTTTACGAAGTCTTTCTTGAGTTGGGACTGCGAGATTATGAAGAAACCGTAATAAATAATCCAGATTATTCTGGATTCGTGATTCGTTGTTACCGAAAGTATGAAGGAACACCTGTTCGTCGTACACAGGTATGCGATGGAAAAAGTATTTATTTGGACTAAGGATTTCGAGGAAGTGATTCATGAATCGAATTTTAATTAATCAAGGAAAATATTCTGTATCGATGACGAACATGATGAATGAGCTCGCGAGATAACATAATTTAATAATTATTTTTGAAAAATTGCCCGCAGTCACTTGAAATATTCTAACGAAATACTATGTTATTGATATCCGATGAATCCCACATTATTATAGAGAATAAGATCGTGAGTCAGCGCCGATCTGCTTCGGTGGTTTAGAGTATGATTTGACGTTGCAGAACAAATTTACCAAAATCTATCGTTTGGACTCAGTTCTCGCTGAATATCTTATCTCATCCTTATTCTGAATCTGATTGTGAGTTTAGTAATCTTACGAAAGTAAGATTTATAAGTCCGATCTGCATCAGAGCGAGGGCAAACGACATCAGTTGTTTGCCATATCTCTGGATATCCAATTGGGTTCTTGGTTTCAGAATTTCACTCTTGCGCTCTGTATCTGTGCAAGTCCAATTGGTTGTCTAGTTCGTAGCTCTAAGACTATTTGTAAGTTTAGTAATCTTACGAAAGTAAGATTTATAAGTCCGCTCTGCATCAGAGCGAGGGCGAACGACATCAGTTGTTTGCCATATCTCTGGATATCCAATTGGGTTCTTGGTTTCAGAATTTTACTCTTGCGCTCTGTATCTGTACAAGTCCAATTGGTTGTCTAGTTCGTAGCTCTAAGACTATTTGTAAGTTTAGTAATCTTACGAAAGTAAGATTCATAAGACTGCTCTGCATCAGAGCGAGGGCGAACGACATCAGTTGTTTGCCATATCTCTGGATATCCAATTGGGTTCTTGGTTTCAGAATTTCACTCTTGCGCTCTGTATCTGTACAAGACCAATTGGTTGTCTAGTTCGTAGCTCTAAGACTATTTGTAAGTTTAGTAATCTTACGAAAGTAAGATTTATAAGTCCGCTCTGCATCAGAGCGAGGGCAAACGACATCAGTTGTTTGCCATATCTCTGGATATCCAATTGGGTTCTTGGTTTCAGAATTTCACTCTTGCGCTCTGTATCTGTACAAGACCAATTGGTTGTCTAGTTCGTAGCTCTAAGACTATTTGTAAGTTTAGTAATCTTACGAAAGTAAGATTTATAAGTCCGCTCTGCATCAGAGCGAGGGCAAACGACACATCAGTTGTTTGCCATATCTCTGGATATCCAATTGGGTTCTTGGTTTCAGAATTTCACTCTTGCGCTCTGTATCTGTACAAGTCCAATTGGTTGTCTAGTTCGTAGCTCTAAGACTATTTGTAAGTTTAGTAATCTTACGAAAGTAAGATTTATAAGTCCGCTCTGCATCAGAGCGAGGGCAAACGACACATCAGTTGTTTGCCATATCTCTGGATATCCAATTGGGTTCTTGGTTTCAGAATTTCACTCTTGCGCTCTGTATCTGTACAAGTCCAATTGGTTGTCCGGTTCCTAGGTCTAAGGCTATTTTAGTAATTTTATGAAAGTAAGATTTTCAAGTCATGGCTCTGCTTCAGAGCACGATAAAGCAGCTTCAGTTGCAATCATTTCGACCAGTGGTCAATAAACTTTCGCTAATGTGAACCGCTCTGCTCTAGAGTACAATCCAGCAACTATGGTTGCAATTCCATGCTATTAAATGACCGCAAGAGTTTTGTGATATGATTTTTACAGATTTGTACAAACTCGTTCGGTATTTGTAAACAATTTGTGACTACACGCTGCGTTATTACAGAAGTAGACGTGTCTTGTCAAGTACACCCACCTAATTTTTTGTGGGATGAACGTCAAACTTTGAAATGTTTCAATTACAGTTGGATAATTATCTAAGAAATAGTTGGCCTGTTGTACATGTGAAAATATTGTAAGCAAAACGTTGTGGTCAAATTGATTCGACAATACCTTCACTTTTCTCAGCTTTCAGAGGCATCACAAGTATAGTAATAACTCACTCATGCACAACACTGTACCCGAAAGCACAAATTAGCAACTTCTATTGTCGTCAGCTCTGTCAGCTGTCGGTGATGATCCTCATACTGGATACATTTGTTTTATTTACTTTGAATTTAAAATTTAATATCAAATACATTTTGACTATTGTAAGCCTCGCTCTTCCAGAGTGCAGGCCAGCAACTTTCATTGCGATCGAGACGCCTTGTCGTCTGTTATATTTTACAATAGTTTGTAAAATCTTGAACGTGAATCTATTTTCACAAACGTAAGCCGCTCTTTTTCAGAGCGCAGGCCAGCAACTTTCGTTGCGATCGAGACGCCTTGTCGTCTGTTATATTTTACAATAGTTTGTAAAATCTTGAACGTGAATCTATTTTCACAAACGTAAGCCGCTCTTTTTCAGAGCGCAGGCCAGCAACTTTCGTTGCGATCGAGACGCCTTGTCGTCTGTTATATTTTACAATAGTTTGTAAAATCTTGAACGTGAATCTATTTTCACAAACGTAAGCCGATCTTTTTCAGAGCGCAGGCCAGCAACTTTCGTTGCGATCGAGACGCCTTGTCGTCTATTATATTTTACAATAGTTTGTAAAATCTTGAACGTGAATCTATTTTCACAAACGTAAGCCGCTCTTTTTCAGAGTGCAGGCCAGCAACTTTGGTTGCGATCGAGACGCCTTGTCGTCCATTATATTTTATAATAGTTTGTAAAATCTTGAACGTGAATCTATTTTCACAAACGTAAGCCGCTCTTTTTCAGAGTGCAGGCCAGCAACTTTGGCTGCAAACGAGACGAATTATTGTCAATTATTTTCTGTATTAATGTACAAAACTTTGGTGGTGAATTAATTTTCACGAATCTAAACCGCTCTGCTCCAAGATGCAGACCAGTACCTTCGGTTGTGATCAACACCACTTGTACATTATTTTTCTAACAATTTAGAAAACCTTGGAGGTGAATTTATTTTCACTCGCGTAAGCAGCCCTGCTACGGAGCACAAGACTGCATCACCTCACGAAATAGTGAGTTATAGATTTCGATTCGTTCGGATTATTATTCAGTGCTAAATTGCACGCCTAATGCTGCTTTGGAGCAATGTCGCGAGACTGGCGGATGTATAGGCTCAGCGCGCGTCGGCTAATTAGGTTTCTTCCATCGAAACCTAATGGAAGATGCGCGCTGCGCTGCCTAGCGGTATGCAGAGGTACTTCGCTTGAATATCTCTGCATGACCGCTCTGCGGCCGGAGGAGGGGAGGGCCCGTTCGGCTTCCTTTGCGACTCCAATGGCCCCTTAAGTTTTACTGTTGCTTCTTGTACACTCAGGGTGATTCTAATCACAGCCTGGGCGATCACCTTGGTCCATTGGCCGTACCGGCCGTCGAAGAACGCTCCATCACATGGTTTTATGCTGCCTGCCAGAGTGACGTCCAGCCGAGTAGTTGTATTTTGCAGAATGTTTCTTAGGTATTTATCATTTCCTATTACCATGCTGCCTTCTTGGTGTAGTCGAATGCAGGCTTCGCGGCTGATTTCTGTAATATGAGTTCTTCTTCCATGCTCTACCACTGAGGTGTGGGAGTGCATTCCACAGTACGACACAACTCTATCCGCTTCCACTCGACACTGCATGACTTTAGTTTTTCGGAATTCAGATAATTGCAATAATTGTCCGTACACTTGTTCACTTTCGATTTTTAGATCATCAATTTCACATTCATGAGTCCCCAACAGACATAGGGTTGTAATATTCAGAGCTCCTCCAACGCAGTCATATCCGACTCGGGCGTGCATAACGGGCAATACCGTGGTGAACGCCACGGGTAGAACTATGAGCTTCATTCGGAACATACGGTTCCGAATGGCTTATCTTTGGAATTTTGCATATACTTTATAATTTTAATCCGTCATTTGAGAGAGAAACGGCATACGTGACCTTCTTCAGGTCCATCTTGCCTTCATACATTATTTTCACGTAGGTGGTACTTTGAGTATGTCGTGAATCAAGCATATGACAAAGAGGGCGGTATTATCGAGATAGCGCCGCATTCTTACCGGTATGTATTGTGTTACCGTGACATCAGATTTATATTCGTATATTCCCGTTTTCGAGAGTGTAGCTCCCATTTTCTGTAACATGTTCCTTTCCAAAATGGAATACAGTAGACCCCATTCATCAGTATCATACGATTTTCGTTGAGTTTTACTGTTGCTTCTTATACACTCAGGGTGATTTTAATCACAGCCTGCGCGATCACCTTGGTCCATTGGCCGTACCGGGAGTCGAAGAATGCTCCATCACATGGTTTTATGCTGCCTGCCAGAGTGACGTCCAACCGAGTAGTTGTATTTTGCAGAATGTTTCTTAGGTATTTATCATTTCCTATTACCATTGTGACGATCCCAGATTATTCACATGTTTATTTCATGCCCACAAACGCCAATAAATTGCCATAAAAATTTTAACTTATCTTTGGAAACGTAGAATAAGATTATATGTTAAATTATCATCGCTCGTATATGCATACTCGCGATGATACACTATATGTAACCAGTGGTATAACCTGTACTTTATTTCATATGCTTATAGGCCGCGTAAACGAGACATAATGAGCGCCTAAACTACTACTACTGGATACACGGGAGACAATGCTGGTTGCATAATGTAAGGAGCCGAGCATACTCACCGCCAGAATATAACCACTATATTATTATATACCTATATATACTTACCGCTTTATATTAACTATGGATCCCACCGCTGTCACCATTTGTGTCGCGAGCCAGGTCTACAAAAGGTAATTATTAGAAGAATGATCAACTCATAATCTCAATTTGCTTTCCAGATTCACAACTCGGTCCAGAGAGGTCGACGGATCGGTTCTGTCAAGGGTGACAACAAGCTTGACTGAAGTTCTCCGATACTACACACTCTGGCTATCTAACATCGCCCCTCAATTTGGCAATCCACTGGACCCGGTGAACTGAGAGGCTCCCTCAGTTAAGAATTAGGACTCTTTGTATGATCGAAAATGGAATAAAACGGCGGTTCTACTACAATGACTGTTATTTCTCCTTACCTCATGGTAAATGAAGCTACGTTAATGAATCTCGGCACCATTTGTGTCGCATGCAGCTAATCGTGGTGATTGACGTTATATTTAATGAATCCCGCCACTGTTACCATGAATGTCGCGACAATATCTAATCGTCCTTACCTTCGATGTTGCTCCAGGGCGTAGAGGGTTTAGGGGGTTGTAAGCGGAGCGTCTCCTGCGTGTAGCGGTTGATCAAAGATCGATGATTTCAATGACCCTCGGTGATTGGGGCCTCCTTCCTTCTTGTTCTTCTGAAGAATACTGCACGCGAGTGTAGCGTGTCTCGATAACGTCTTCGGTATACAGATTACCGGTTTTCACAATAGCTTTCTGAATTGTTATATATTCTGGCAGGTTACTAACTGGATTGAATTGCTCGTAAGCTGTGTCAATTGGAACGTGTTCTGCAAAGTTTCGGGGAATAAATGAATCGAACGCGTCTTGATTTAATGAAGAAAAGGGAGGTTCCGAAACCACAGTAGGCTGGAACAAAGCGTTAGCTTGTGCTCGCTCTTCTCTTTCTAAAAGTTTAGCTATTTTATCTCTATAGGCTTTGCCTGCTCTTCGCGTAGCGTTAATACGTTTCCCGGTTTTAGTAACAATTATCTTCTTGCTTCTTCTTGATTTCTTAACTTTCTTCGGATCAACGTCGGTCATCTACATAACCAAAAAGGTGTGACTTGCCCGCTATATTAGTACAGTGTGTCTTGACCAGCAGTAGAATCAGTAGGATCTTGACCTGCGGAAGGCAGCGATATATACCTATCTTGAATTCAAGTCTTAGGAAGTAACTTCAAACATTAAAACGAACCTGGTTCAAACTTATTAAAAGACTTCGTGACCTCTAAAGAATAACCACGTTGATTTTAATAAGGCAAGCCCTCCGCGTTATAGTAGTATTACATTCAACGAAACTCACTACGAAACGAGAACATACCGGTTGTAAGTAGATATAGCAAAAGACTTGAAACTTAGCTTCACGGAATTCCAAACGTTCGGGTTTTAGTAATATTATTTGGCGCGTCACGTTCAACTCAAATACGAGTTCAAAATCCTTTTTCAAGCTGAAGCATTCTAACAATTAACTCATACTTATATAATATTGTAATCAACATTATAAATAATCAAGCAACTATATTCATAACTGTTTAAATAGATCTTATAATCTCCTTCCACGACTACCAATTCTCCACCTTAAGACAAGCATCAAAGTAAGTACTTCTTCGATCATCTACACTCATAACCTACCTTCTCAACCAATTCCTATTATTAATTAAGCGGGTACATGAGCTTACATTTGATTCAAGTTCCTCGAGGACTGCTCGAATACAAAGCTGTCAACCTGTCTGGTTGATATCCATCACTCAGTAGTATAAAGAACTGTAGCAAGCTACAACCCTATGGTAAAGCTGCATAGTTTGGAATACTCCAACTCCTTTCAATAAGATACTGCTATTGGTCATTGGCTGTTGTTCGGAGCGAGTTCCAAGAGGACTGCCCACTAATAAGATGTACTAGTAAGCTGTCTTATACACCTTTTTGGTTATGTAGATGACCGACGTTAATCCGAAGAAAGTTAAGAAATCAAGAAGAAGCAAGAAGATAATTGTTACTAAAACCGGGAAACGTATTAACGCTACGCGAAGAGCAGGCAAAGCCTATAGAGATAAAATAGCTAAACTTTTAGAAAGAGAAGAGCGAGCACAAGCTAACGCTTTGTTCCAGCCTACTGTGGTTTCGGAACCTCCCTTTTCTCCATTAAATCAAGACGCGTTCGATTCATTTATTCCCCGAAACTTTGCAGAACACGTTCCAATTGACACAGCTTACGAGCAATTCAATCCAGTTAGTAACCTGCCAGAATATATAACAATTCAGAAAGCTATTGTGAAAACCGGTAATCTGTATACCGAAGACGTTATCGAGACACGCTACACTCGCGTGCAGTATTCTTCAGAAGAACAAGAAGGAAGGAGGCCCCAATCACCGAGGGTCATTGAAATCATCGATCTTTGATCAACCGCTACACGCAGGAGACGCTCCGCTTACAACCCCCTAAACCCTCTACGCCCTGGAGCAACATCGAAGGTAAGGACGATTAGATATTGTCGCGACATTCATAGTAACAGTGGCGGGATTCATTAAATATAACGTCAATCACCACGATTAGCTGCATGCGACACAAATGGTGACGAGATTCATTAACGTAGCTTCATTTACCATGAGGTAAGGAGAAATAACAGTCATTGTAGTAGAACCGCCGTTTTATTCCATTTTCGATCATACAAAGAGTCCTAATTCTTATCTGAGGGAGCCTCTCAGTTCACCGGGTCCAGTGGATTGCCAAATTGAGGGGCGATGTTAGATAGCCAGAGTGTGTAGTATCGGAGAACTTCAGTCAAGCTTGTTGTCACCCTTGACAGAACCGATCCGTCGACCTCTCTGGACCGAGTTGAGAATCTGGAAAGCAAATTGAGATTATTAGTTGATCATTCTTCTAATAATTACCTTTTGAAGACCGGGCTCGCGACACCATGCTGCCTTCTTGGTGTAGTCGAATGCAGGCTTCGCGACTGATTTCTCTAATATAAGTTCTTCTTCCATGCTCTACCACTGAGGTGTCGGAGTGCATTCCACAGTACGACACAACTCTATCCACTTCCACTCGACACTGCATGACTTTAGTTTTTCGGAATTCAGATAATTGCAATTATTGTCCGAACACTTGTTCAGTTTCGATTTGTAGATCAACAATTTCACATTCATTGGTCCCTAACAGACTTAGGGTTGTGATATTCAGTGCTCCTCCACCGCAGTCACATCCGACTAGGGCGTGCATGTGGGGCAATACCGTGGTAAACGCCACGAGTAGAATTATGGGCTTCATTCGGAACATACGGTTCCGAATGGCTTATCTTTGGAATTGTTCATATACTTTATAATTTTAATCCGTCATTTGAGAGAATAACGGCATACGTGACCTTCTTCAGGTCCATCTTGCCTTCATACATTAATTTCACATAGGTGGTACTTTGAGTATGTCGTGAATCAAGCATATGACAAAGAGGGCGGTATTATCGAGATAGCGCCGCATTCTTACCGGTATGTATTGTGTTACCGTGACATCAGATTTATATTCGTATAATCCCGTTTTCAAGAGTGTATCTTCCATTTTCTTTAACATGTTCCTTTTCCAAATGGAATACAGTAGACCCTATTCATCAGTATTATACGATTTTCGTTTAGTTTTACTGTTGCTTCTTGTACACTCAGGGTGATTTTAATCACAGCCTGGGCGATCACCTTGGTCCATTGGCTGTACCGGCCGTCGAAGAATTCTCCTTCACATGGTTTCATGCTGTCTGCCAGAGTGACGTCCAACCGAGTAGTTGTATTGTGCAGAATGTTTCTTAGGTATTTATCATTCCCGATTACCATGCTGCCTTCTTGGTCTAGTCGAATGCAGGCTTCGCGGCTGATTCATTTAATATAAGTCATTCTTCCATGCTCCACCACTGAGGTGTGGAAGTGCATTCCACAATATGACACAATTCTATCCACTTCCACTCGACCACACATATTTATTAAGCAAATAGTTCCCTTATGCGTCACCGACCAGCTACATTGAATTCCTATATTATATGGCAATGTTATTTCGAAATCTTCCGGCATTTATTCATTATCCAGGATTTTCACATTCTCCTGAGATATCGCATCCTATTATATCGCATCTCAGTTCAGTCGTGAGGGCGACAAATACAGCGTCCCCAGCCTCCACAACGAATACATCCTTTACTGAATATAACCTATTTCGTGTTCTCACTGCTCTTTCCACATCCTCCTTTTCAATGAAGGTATGCTCGAAAGTGTCCCATCCGGGATCAAGATCATCTATCATTTCTCTCCATAACATTTGCTCAAAAATGCTTAATTGCTCTCTAGGTTTTACAGTGATTTCGTCAGTATGTATTGTCATTAAAAGCTGATTTTCCCTTGCATTATGGTTTTCTATAAAATGAATATCAATTTCAGAACCACTGTCCCAGGTATCCATGTTTAGTAAAAAGCGTTGAGTATCTATATGTATGTATTAATATAATGATTATATTCTGGCGGTAGGTATGCTCGGCTCCTTATGTTATGCAGCCGGCATTTGCTCCCGTGTATCCAGTAGCGTTTGTTAGGCGCCTCTGTATGACTATTAAATTTGGTCCATGTGGCCTGTAAGTATATAGAATAAATTATAGTTTATGTCTATGATTATATATCATCGCGAGTATATATATACGAGCGATACGAAATTAACATATTTCCTTATTCTAGGTTTCCAAATATGAGATGAAGAAATTTATGGCAAATTGTTAGTATTGGTAGGCATAAAACAGACCCAGGAATAATCTGGGAATGTCACAGTAGTATCGGAGACCGTCAGTCTAGCTCGTTGTCACCCTTGGCAGAACCGATGCGTCCACCTCGCTGGACCGCGTTGTTGAATCTGGAAAGCAAATTGAGATTATTAGTGGGTTAATCCTCCCGATAGTTCCCTTTTGTGGCCCCGGCTCGCGACATTTATTGGTGACAGCTTGTGGGAGTTCACTTAATTGGTAGCTTCCGGTGGGATTCTAGTAATTTACTCTGGTATTTGGTGACAGTTTGCGGCAGATTCCAGTATATAAACTTTATAACTCTTTCGGAAAGGAAGGGAATCTTTGTAAGATCAAACAAGATCGCACACGGTTCCGGTAGAAAAGATATGACCGCTGATAAGTTAGCAAAAGTCCAGGCATCACTGGAACGACGAGAAAATGAAGTAAATCAAAGACAATTGAGCATCCGCGAAAGAGAAACAGAAGTATTAAAAATCCAAGAAACAGCAAGTAAAAGAGAACAGGTTAACATAAAAAGAAATAAAGAGTTGCGACATAAAAATTCAGATTTGATAAAAAAAGTACATGAAGAAACAACGGCACAACAATCCACGAAACAAGCCTTGATGGCAATGCAGAAAGAGATAGCGGACCTCCGGAGTAGACTTGACCGGGAGAGCTCCGCGCAACAACAGAGTCAATACAACGCGGGCTGCAAGTGCCAGACCCAAGCGCCGTATCCACCACAACGGCAATGGGATCGGTAGGAACAATTGAAATAAGCACAATCGGGCTGGAAACACCAGACCCAAGCCTCGATTCCGCTCAAGCAGCCAGAGGATCGATGGAAATAAATTGGGCAACGCACCCAATAGCGTGGGAACAATCGGAGGTCCGCCAGCGCCGGACATACCCTCTCCTATTGTCAATAAAAATGAACAAAATCGGGCAATAGTACCCAATAGCGTGGGAACGATACGGAGTCCGCTAGCGCCGGACATAAACTCACCTATCGTCAACGAATTAGAATCGTTAAGAAGGGAGATACGAGAAATGAGATGAAGCAGAGAAAGCCAATCAAGGGCGCCAAGAACACTACGATTTTCCGACAGCAGGGAATTCTAACTAAATCCCAGAGAAGTGCTGGTTACTATCCCAACTTACAACGGGGACAATACCCACGTACAGTTCACGAAAGCTTTCAGAAAAGCAAAAGAAATGATAAACCCGGATGCGGAAATAATATTCGTAAAACTATTGAAAAGCAAATTAACTGGGCGTGCTTATTCCGCCGTCGAAGATGATGACTTCGATACTGTTGAGGAACTTACAGACAAATTGACAGAAATCTTCGGTCCAACGCGATCCATAAATTACTATCGTGGTGAGTTAGCTAGAGCATTCAAAAAACTTAACGAACACATTGTAGATTACATAAGCCGAATTAAAACCTATCAAGCGGCTATATTAGAGGGAGAAAGACGGACATACGGATACTTAACCGCAATGATACGCGATACGGTAGAGAAGGACACTTTAGACAGCTTCCTGGACGGGCTGCCAAGCGACTACAGACTTGCCATTGAAATACACATGCCGCGGACATTCCAGGATGCATGCCAGCGCGCCATAGAAACGGGAAAACGATTTGAAACGGATCGGGAGAGACGAGCCGATCGAGAAAGACAGCCGAATACAAGAAATATACCCACCTGTGACTACTGCAATCGCGTGGGACACGAAAAACGCGATTGTAGATACAAAAGACAGGACGATGAAAGACAAGCCATCCGCCGAGATGAGCAACGAGTGGAAAGAAGACGAGAAAATGACCGCCCACGCGAGGCACCGAGAAGATTCAATGAACCATATATTGCAAACCGGTCGAACAATGATAGACCATATAACAGAAATCGGTCGAACAATGATAGACCATTTAAAAAATGCACGTACTGTGGAATTCTTGGACACGCAATTGATGAATGCCGGAAAAAAATGTGGAGCAAGGGAAACGATAACTCAGCCACAAATTCACGGGCCGCGCCAAACAGCTCCCAGAATCAGGGAAACGAATCCCGGCTCTCGGACGCTCAGGTGGGGACCCGAAAAACAAAGCCGACCCGCTCTACTTACGCAATGGAAATGATGGAAAACATACAATTGCTACCGTCAGCCTCGCAACTGGAGCTGCTCCCACAATAGAAATTGATTCTGAAGAATCAATTCCTAACACACAATTATTGATTGATACTGGAGCAGGAGCAGACGTTATAAAAATTGGACACCTCCGCGAAACCGCACTCATCAACACGGATCGTGTAATTCAGATGAAAGGAATAACATAAAATCTCATTACTTCTCTTGGACAAGTAGAAATCCGAATCACGGGAAAAACAGTATTATTTCATGTCGTTAACAACCATTTTAGAATGAAACAAGGAGGAATATCAGGCTCTGCCTTTTTCCACCAAACAAAAGCCTCAATTGATTATGAACAAAACCAGTTAAAAGTAAACGATGAAAACTTTCCTTTTGTTAAAGACCTTACTGTCTTCATCCATCCACGTACTACATTAATAGTGGAAGTAAAAATTACAAATCAAAATCTTACTGAGGGTTACCTACCCAGGAAAGACCTGATAAGAGGAGTCTTCATCGGAGCCGCCGTTTTTAAAGTATATAATGGGAAAATTTACGTACCAATAATAAATACAACCGATAAAAAGTTTGGAATACCAAATCCCGAGGTAACGCTAGAGCCATTTCAAGAAATTAGGCAAAAATCCAGCGATGTTTCCCAAATCCAAGAAGAAGATAGTAGCAAAATTAGTCTTGCCACAGCATATAACGAACAGAAACTTCATCAACGAGCTACACAAGTAACGGAATTGCTACGATTAGAACAGCTAAATAAAGAAGAAATGAACAGCATCGATAAATTATTGGAAGGAAATAGCGACAGATTTCATATACCCGGGGAACCATTACGAGCCACGAGCGCTATTCAACATGGAATTACAACAGACGAAATGCCAATTAATACAAGACAATACAGGTTTCCCCCGGTGCACAAACAGGAAATCACAAGGCAAGTCCAAGAGCTGAGAGATGGGGGAATAATTCAACCTTCCCTTTCACCGTATAATTCTCCAATCTGGATCGTCCCTGAAAAAGACGATTCAAAGGGTAACAAAAGATGGCGTATGGTGACAGACTATAGAGCCCTAAATGAGAAAACGGTTGGCGATGCATACCCCCTTCCCAACATCACGGATATACCGGACCAGTTGGGCAGTGCCAAATACTTTTCGGTGTTGTGACCTGGCCTCCGGGTTCCATCAAATCGAGATGAGGGAGGGAGATGCCTCTAAAACAGCGTTCACCACACCGTTTGGCCATTTCGAATTCAAACGAATGCCGTTCGGATTGAAAAACGCTCCAGCTACTTTTCAACGTCTCATGGATCAGGTGTTGACAGGACTCCAGGGCACCGAACTGTTCGTATACTTAGACGATATCGTCATCAACGCCAGCTCATTGCAAGAGCACGAAGACAAATTTAATATCCTCAAGGATCGCTTAAGGAAAGCTAACCTACAACTACAGCCAGACAAATGTGAATTTCTGAGAAGGGAAGTAGGATACTTTGGCCACATAATAAGTGAGGAAGGACTGAAGCCTGACCCACAGAAATTAGATGCAGTGAAATGCTTTCCTCAACCGAAAACAGCAAAAAACGTAAGACAATTCCTGGGCTTAGCGGGATACTACCGACGTTTCATCCCGGATTTTTCAAAAATTGCCCGACCACTCACTCAATTGTTAAAAAAGGAAAATAAATTTACATGGAACGCTAAAGAATAGGAAGCATTCAACGAATTGAGAATCCGACTTTGCGAAAAACCAATATTGCAGTAGC
Source organism: Phymatocera aterrima (assembly GCA_963170745.1). Taxonomy (NCBI): domain Eukaryota; kingdom Metazoa; phylum Arthropoda; class Insecta; order Hymenoptera; family Tenthredinidae; genus Phymatocera; species Phymatocera aterrima. Next base: position 12,546,936 of record OY720665.1, on the reverse strand, counting down.
CTGATTTTACAAAACCATTCATACTAACTACCGACGCATCAGGATACGCAGTTGGCGGAGTATTAAGTCAGGGAGTAATGGGAAAAGATCTGTCGGTTGCTTATACATCAAGATTGTTGGATACCGCTGAAATAAACTACTCATCAATAGAGAAGGAACTTTTAGCTATAGTTTACTGTGTGAGACACTTTCGTCCGTATCTATACGGCAATAAATTCACTTTGGTCACCGATAACCGACGCTTAGTATGGCTGAATCCGTAAAGGATCCCGCCTCGAGGCTGGTGAGATGGAAACTTAAACTTGCCGAATATGAATACGCGATGGTGTACAAACCGGGCAGAATCGATGCCAACGCTGACGCGTTATCCCAGAAATCCTGTTACGGACGAACCCACAACAACTGGCATTCAAAACCTACGATACGAGAAACCAACGCTCCCTTCGATAACCGAAGCACCGGGAGAAACAAACTGTACCGACATAACCGAAATCGACGCAGACCTCTTCGCAGCAAGCGAAAAATATTCACTGGCCGACTGTGTAGCTGAGGATCTAAAAATGGGAGCCGGAATAGCTCTTCAGTTTAAAGTAAAATATGGCAAAATAGCAAACTTACGGTCACAGAAGAAAACGGTTGGAGAAACAGCCTATCTCAAAGAGAACGAACGATATATATTCTATTTGATCATAAAATCCGCTAGCAACGACAAACCAACGTATGAATCTTTGAAGCAGAGCCTCTCAAAAGACTCTCAAAAGACTCTGCAAAGAACTAAAAATGACCCATTCAGCCATCCCCAGACTCGGTTGTGGGCTGGATAAACTAAACTGGGAATAAGTGAAAGAAATAATTTCACGAACATTCGATCACTCGATCGAAATACTCGACTGCAATTTTTATCCTCAAAGGAAACTTAAAACCAAAATTACAAATCAACAAGAAGAGCTGGACGTGAACCACGCTCTACATTATTTAATGGACGAGGGGACGGCGGCGCGGACCCTCCGGATCTCGGGATAACCAAGACGAATCTGATGACGTAAAATCAGATACAGACCCGGACGATACAGACCCGGATGAAACGGACGCAGAAGATCATAACTTTTATAAAGAAAAGAACAGTGATTTAGAAGCGGATGAAACGGACGCAGATGATCATAACTTTTACAAAGAAAAGGATAGTGATTCGGAAGCGAATGAAACAGATGCAGAAGACCATAACTTTTATAAAGACAAGGACAACGATTCAGAAGCGGATGAGAAGGATAACGAAATATTCGAGCGAACCACACAAAATTACAAGCTTAGGCCCTAGGAGGCCAAATTTTTGGAAACACGTGATAAGGTAACAATGCAAAGGGACAATGTTATGTTCTTCATGACTACTCGAGGAGACCCCTGCGATAACGGTTCTAAGGACCTCCTCGCGGAAAAGAGATCGCCCTCATTTACATATGTCACTTTGGCCAGAGCTGAAGTTCACCAAACCAAAAATGAATATCTTATCGGACTACCTATCAAGGAAACAATGAATTCTAACCTCGACCAGGAAATATTCAAAGAAGCAATCACCAGCTTAAGAGACGTACTAACGGAGCTCCAAATAACCTCCGCATCAATAGCCGAAACAGCGCGCATAGACCCAGAAAGGTCAAGACCTTGAATTCGGAACCAGGAGACAAGGTTTTCTTACTGAAAGAACCTGTAAAAGGAAAATTCAGCGACCGATACTCGGGTCCGTACGAGGTATTGGAGGTACTGAACGATTATAACGTAAGAATAAGAATGAGAAATGAGGATAAGATAGTAGATAAGAATAAGCTAAAAAAGGCTAAATAATTTTCAGATGTCTAATACCGGGGAGATCCCGGCTTCTCACATCCTGTTTAAAAGTATAGAAAAATGTGATCGCCCGCGGTTACGAATTACTCGTTACAAGAATAAAATAGCATTCAATCGCTCTTGTAAAATAGCCATTTGGGAAAGGAACATGTTACAGAAAAAAGCCGATACACTCTTGAAAACGGGAATATACGAATATAAATCTGATGTCACGGTAACACAATACATACCGAGAATGCGGCACTATCCCAATAATACCGCCCTCTTTGACATATGCTTGATTCACGACATACTCAAAGTACCACCTATGTGAAAATAATGTATGAAGGCAAGATGGACCTGAAGAAGGTCACGTATGCCGTTCCTCTCTCAAATGACGGATTAAAATTATAAAGTATATGAAAAATTCCAAAGATAAGCCATTCGGAACCGTATGTTCCAAATGAAGCTCATAGTTCTACCCGTGGCGTTTACCACGGTATTGCCCCTCATGCACGCCTGAGTCGGATATGACTGCGTTGAAGGAGCACTGAATATTACAACCCTATGTCTGTTGGGGACTCATGAATGTGAAATTGGTGATCTAAAAATCGAAACTGAACAAGTGTACGGACAATTATTGCAATTATCTGAATTCCGAAAAACTAAAGTCATGCAATGTCGAGTGAAAGTGGATAGAGATGTGTCGTACTGCGGAATGCACTCCCACACCTCAGTGGTAGAGCATGGAAGTCGAACTTATATCAACGAAATCAGCCGCGAAGCCTGCATTCGACTACCCCACGAAGGCAGCATGGTAATAGGAAATGATAAATACCTAAGAAACATTCTGCAAAATACAACTACTCGGTTGGACGTCACTCTGGCAGGCAGCATAAAACCATGTGAAGGAGAATTCTTCGACGGCCGGTACAACCAATGGACCAAGGTGATCGCCCAGGCTGTGATTAAAATCACCCTGAGTGTACAAGAAGCAACAGTAGAACTGAACGAAAATCGTATAATACTGATGAATGGGGTCTACTGTATTCCATTTGGGAAAGGAACATGTAACAGAAAATGGGAGATACACTCTTGAAAACGGGAATATACGAATATAAATCTGATGTCACGGTAACACAATACATACCGGGAAGACTGCGGCACTATCTCAATAATGCCGCCCTCTTTGACATATGCTTGATTCACGACATACTCAAAGTACCACCTATGTGAAAATAATGTATGAAGGCAAGATGGACCTGAAGAAGGTCACGTATGCCGTTTCTCTCTCAAATGACGGATTAAAATTATAAAGTATATGAAAAATTCCAAAGATAAGCCATTCGGAACCGTATGTTCCAAATGGAGCCCATAATTCTACTCGTGGCGTTTACCACGGCATTGCCCTTTACGCACGCCCTAGTCGGATATGACTGCGGTGTAGGAGAACTGAATATTACAACCCCAAGTCTGTTAGGGACTGATGAATGTGAAATTGGTGATCTAAAAATCGAAAGTGAACAAGTGTACGGACAATTATTGCAATTATTTGAATTCCGAAAAACTAAAATCATGCAGTGTCGAGTGGAAGTGGATGGAGTTGTGTCGTACTGCGGAATGCACTCCCACACCTCAGTGGTAGAGCATGGAAGAAGAACTTATATTAAAGAAATCAGCCACGAAGCCTGCATTCGACTACACCAAGAAGGCAGCATGGTAATAGGATATGATAAATACCTAAGAAACATTCTACAAAATACAACTACTCGGTTGGACGTCACTCTGGCAGGCAGCATGAAACCATGTGATGGAGAATTCTTCGACGGCTGGTACGGCCAATGGACCAAGGTGATCGCCCAGGCTGTGATTAAAATCACCCTGAGTGTACAAGAAGCAACAGTAAAACTTAACGAAAATCGTATAATACTGATGAATGGGGTCTACTGTAATTCAAAAGACACACAATGTTTTGACGAGGAGGGAGGTTATTCGTTTTGGACGGATGTACCGAACGATAGCTGCGCCTTCGGATCTTATGACCTACTATACGAAGGACCCATTACTCAGGTAACAGAGCCCAAAGCCGGGACGGCAACGGTACCAGAAATCTACACTCTAACCACGGATGATGTAACCTTTGCTTTGGTAAAAACAGCGCAAATGCGAATCTGCGGTTATGAAATTCATAAAACTGAACACCCTAAACTGTTTATATTCGAATCAACCAAAGGCAATACTTTTAAAACAAGATCTTCTATTTCGGTCCAATACTTGGACAAGTTTACCAACATAAATTCAAAATTCATCTTTGTGGAACGGCACATTCGTAATTAAATAACTGCGATGTACCGGTACATAATACAGCAAAAATGTGAACTGGAGAAACAAGTAATTCGAAACGCACTAACTATAGCCTCAATTTCGCCGGACGAGTTTGCATATAACCTCATGCAAGGACCTGGATACTGTAACTATATTTTCACTAGTATTGAATTTTGAAATAAGTTAAGCTAATGGATAAATAGAGGAACTACTAGGCCCGGTTAAAATGAACAAATAAGTAAAACGAGACCATATTATAGACTGTGACCAAGAATATAGCTCTCAAATACTTTATTGAAATTTGTAACTAAATTTTTAATTAACGAACTGCCAGTGAATTTTGACATTATCACGATATGAACAAAATGTATCATCCGTAGTCAACAGGTCAGGTCGAGGTAGAGTGAAAATATCGTGATAATTGAAAATTTAGAAATAAAATAGTAGGACGATCACAAAACGGCACGGTACTCTATAAGAATGTTAAACATTCGTGTAATAAATCAAATAATAATATCGCTAATTTCGAGTACTGCAACAGACATTTTACATTGAATAACAGCACATGCGATATCATTATTCACAAAATGGAAGTTTGATCTATAACCAAATTGACGTAGAATAAGAGTTGACTATTGAAATGGCGATTCGACATGTGATAATGGAGTCGTTGAATTTATAAATTGGATGGTATAAGACTTAAATTCTCATTGTTATCATTCGTCTCTCGTGCGCTGGATCTCATCGTTAAGTTGTTTGAATGTTTATGACTCGTGAAGATGGCTAGCTAGCACCTCGATGATATTTGTATCTTCATTATAAAGTTGTAGAATTTTGACGAAGCAGATGAGATAGAGAGTAAAACTGAGAACGTGTTTACTCGGACATCATTCGTGGCCGACTCTTCTTCTTCACTGGTTTCTTCCGTCGTCCCTTACTATACAGCTCAAAGCAACGGCTTTGTCGTCTGGATTCGTCGTTAGTCAAATTTGTCGGTCTTAGGCGGGCATTTTCAAAATGCCATGAAGTCGAAATCGTTACAATACATGGCCACCATTGCCGGAGAAGTGGTCCACATAGTCAAATGCATACGCGTAGCCACGGAGTTGAGACGGACGGAGAATTGCTACGCCGAACTTCCTGTGCAAGTCAGAAACGCATCATTTTTCACTACGCCAAAATCCAAAATATTGGTAAAAACAGCCACACAAACGGAGTGTAACCCCCCACTGGCAACCATGTATGGAATCGATGAAACATGGTACATATTCACACCAAACCCGATAGAGGTAATGCCTCTCAAAATATTGCAACCTCACACAAGGGTGACGTGGAAATACATAGAGCCCGCGGCCCTGGGAACGAGCGGTATATATAAGCAAGCGGATCTGGAGAACTTCCGGGATCACCTGCTGTTCCCTGCAGAACGGCCCGCGGTATTGAACAATATGGCAAGAGGAGCCACCGGACATGCCATAATCACTGACGGAATGTCAATCCTCAATTTATTGGACGAAAAAGCATTTGCAAAAATAGCTGAGTCAACAGGAAGGAAGATATGGAATGGATTTATTACATTTGGGTCAGCAACGGCCGGTATTGCGGGAATTCTGATTGTTTTTCGCTTGATCAAGCTGTCTATTGACACTATATTACACGGATATACACTTCATCAGATATATGGCTGGAGCCTAGCATTATTAGGCGCATTCTGGGACTCGATAACCCACCTATTAGTCTACCTGCACCACCGCAGACATCGATCGGCGAACGAAGCGTGGAAAGACATCGAATCCATGAACCAGGAAAAAGAGGAGGAAATACAACGCCCTTCTAAACCACCTAGTGATCCGAATACCCCTATGGCACCCCCACGTACTACAAGTTCGCGGAATGACTTGTCAGCAAACGAACAATCATTACCCACTTTGGAAGAGCTGCATGAACGCCTACGCATTAGACAAATGCCGGGCACGGCTCCGACATTTGAAATCGGCGGGGGGGGGGGGGGGGGGGGGGAAGGTGAGGTGTGACGATCCCAGATTATTCACGGGTCTATTTGATGCCCACCAATACTAACAATTTGCCATGCATTTTTTTCAACTTATCTTTGGAAACCTAAACTAAGGAAATATGTTAATTTAGCATCGCTCGTATACTCGCGATGATATGCTATACATAACCATAGACATAAACTCTACTTCATTCCGTATACTTACAGGCCACATAAACCAGACATGATAGTCATATAGAAGCGCCTAACGAACGCTACTGGATACAGGGAAGGAAATGCTGGCTGCATTACACAAGGAGCCGAGCATACCTACCGCCATCATACAATTACTATATTAATACATATACTAAACTCTGTATACTAATTATGGATCCTTGGGACAGTCGTTTCGAAATTAATATCCATGTTGTACAAAACCCCAATGCATGGGAAGACCAGCTTTTAATAACAATACATACTGACAGAATGACTGTAAAATCTAGAGACCAACTAAGCATTTTTGAGCAAATGTTATTAGGGGAAATGATAGATAATCTCAATCCCGGATGGTATACTTTCGAGCATACCTTCGGTGAAAAAGAGGATGTAGAAAGAGCAGTAAGATCACGGAAGAGGTTTTATTCGGTAAATGATATATTCATTGTGGAGGCTGAGGACGCTTTATTTGTCGCCTGCACGACTAACTCAAGATGCGATATATTGGAATGGGATACCTCAGGAGAATGTGAAAATCCTGGATGATGAATAAATCCAGAAAAATCTCGAAATGACATTGCTATATAACATAAGAATTAATTGTAGTAGGTCGATGTCGCATAAGGGAACTGTTTGTTTATTTGATGTTGTCAAAGAACGCCGGACCAGTGACGCATGATGACTCACAGCTAGCGCGACTGAAAATTTCCGATACTACACACTCCGGCTATCTAACATCACCTCTCAATTTGGCAATCCGCTGGACCCGGTGAAATTAGAGGTACCCTCAGATAAGAATTTAGGACTCGTTGTATGATCGAAAATGAAATAAAACGGCGTTTATGATGTAATAACTGTTATTTCTCCTTACCTTGATTGCTGCTCCAAGGCGAAGAGGGTTTAGTGGGTTGAAAGCGGAGCGTCTCCTGCGTGCGGCGGTTAATCGAGACTTTCAATAATTCAAATGATTTGAGTTATTACCTTCTTGCTTCACCTTGTTTTCTTAATTTACCTTGACTCAACATCGTTCATCTACATAACCAAAAAAGGGGTATAAGACAGCTTACCAGTACAGCTTATTATTGGGCAGTCCTCGAGGAACTCGCTCCGAATAACGGCCAGTGGCCGATAGCAGTATCTTATTGAAAGGAATTGAAGTATGCCAAACTATGCAGCTTACCCGTAGGGTTTGAGCTTGCTACAGTTCTTTATACTACAAAAAGATGGAATTTAACTAGACAGGTTTGACAGCTTTATATTTGAGCAGTCCTCTAGGAACTTGAATCGAGTTTCAGCTAATGTACCCGCTGAATTATTAGTAGGAATCTGTTTAGAAGATAGGTAATGGATGTAGATGCTCGAAATTGTACTTACTTTCAGATTTGACTTAAGGTGGAGAATTGGTACTCGTAGAAAGAGATTTTAAGGTTTATCTAGCACAGTTACGAATATAGTTGATTGATTATTTAGACAGTTGATTATGAGATTATATAAGTATCAGTTATTTATTAAAATGATTTAGCTTGAAAAAAGAGTTTGAACTCGAATTTGAGTTGGAATTCGACGCATCAAACGATATTACTAGAACCCGAACGTGTGGAATTTCGTGAAGCTCAGTGTTAAGTCGGTACTTTTACTACTTACAACCGGATTGTTCTCGTTTCGCAAAGAGTTACGTTTGAATGTAATATTTTTGTAACGCGGAGGACTTACCTTGGAAAAATCGACGCGGTTAACTTGAAGAGTGTCTTCAGAGGTGCATGAAGTCCTTCAACAAGTTTGAACCAGGTTCGGTTTAATATTTGAAGTTACTTCTTACGGCTTAAATTCAAAAAAGGTATGATCGCTACGACTGCAGGTCAAGTACCTACTGTTACTACTGCTGGTCAAATTCACTGAGTTCCGAGCCACGGTCGGCTGGTTTTGTTAGCCAGTGAGTAGCGTAAAGTGGGGATGAAAAGTTAGTTGTGCGCGTGCGCGGGCAGACGGCCTTATGGTGGGGGTCGCGTTAGTCCCACGGTAAGCGTCCAAGTGGAGTCGCGGTTGTTTATGTTTCAAATTCATTTTCAATTGCTAACCGGTATATTGCCGCGTCTTGTCATTGTCGCAGGCCCAGCTGCGTCTTATCTTATGTTATGGCTAGACTTGCTTCCCGAGTGAGGGTCCACAAGTTCGGCTTTCTTATGTATATCATATGACTGACTATTTATCGTTCTTAATTAATTCAGTGTAAAGTACTGCGTCACATCCGTGCAGCTGCATTTGGTATAATATTTAGTCTTGCGGGACGATATATATTCATTGCTCGAGTCTAATCTTGTTATAAAAGCTGATATTCAATCCTAAAGTAAGGAGTTAAATCTTAAAGTATTTTTAGTGTGCGGTCTCGAATTCTAAGAGGTTAAACAATTCCATAATGTTTAGTCTTAAAATATTATTTATCATTTCATGAATTATTCGCAGGTGGTCGTACAGCGGGTGGAAAACCACCCCGGTCAAAACAAGTGAGTCATCATGCGTCACTGGTCCGGCGTTCTTTGACAATATCAATTAAACAAATAGTTCCCTTATGCGTCATCGACCAACTACAATTCATTCTTATATTATATATAGCAATATTATTTCGAGATCTTTCTGGATTTATTCATTATCCAGGATTTCGACATTCTCCTGAGATATCCCATTCTTATATATCGGATCCTAAGTTAGTCGTGAGCAAATACAGCGTCATCAGCCTGCACAATGGATATATCATTTACTGAATATAACCTATTTCGTATTCTCACTGCTCTTTCTCCATTCTCTTTTTTAATAAAGGTATGCACGAAAGTATACCATCCGGGATCAAGATCATCTATCATTTCTCTTGATAACATTTGCTCAAAAATGCTCAGTCGGTCTCTAGATTTTGAAGTAATTCTGTCAGTATGTATTGTCATTAAAAGCTGGTGTTACCATGCATTGGGGTTTTGTATGAAATAGGTATTAATTTCGGTACCACTGTCCCAAGGATCCATAATGAGTATATAGAGTTTAGTGTATGTATGTACGAATTGGTATAGTAATCGTATTCTGGCGGTGGGTATGCTCGGCTCCTCATATTATGCAGCCAGCACTTACTCCAGTGTATCCAGTAGCGTTCGTGAGGCGCTTCTATATGACTATGATGTCTGGTTCATGTGGCCTGGAAGTATATGGAATAAAGTACAGTTTATATCTATGGTTGTATACAGCATATCATCGCGAGCATGTATATACGAGCGATGCTAAATTAACATATTTCCTTACTTTGGGTTTCCAAAGATAGGTTTAAAAAAATTCATGGCGAATGGTGAATATTGGTATGCATAAAATAGACCCGTAAATAATCCGGGATTCTCACAAAGGATGATCACATCCGAAATTTCTCGGCGCCATTGTTCTGAACGCGGAAAACTGGAGAGATCCCGCAGAAAGAATCAAACCCAGTCGAAACCGTTGAGTATCTGAACAACGGATGATCGCATCCGGAATTTCGCTGCGCAGTTGTTCTCAGCACGGAAAACTGGAGAGATGCCGCAGAAAAAATCAAACCTAGTTGAAGCCGTTGAGTATCTCGAAATTGGATGATTGCATCTGAAATATCGCGGCGCAGGTGTTCTGAGCACGGAAAACTGGAGAGATTCCGCAGGAAAAATCAAATCTAGTTGAAACCGTATCTCGAGAACGGATAATCGCATCCGAAATTTCTCGGCGCCATTGTTCTGAGCACGGAAAACTGGAGAGATCCTGCAATGAAAATCGAAACTTGTTGAAAGCGTTCGGTATCTCGAGAACGGATGATCGCATCCGAGATTTCTCTGCACCGTTGTGCTGAGTACGGAAATCTGGACAGATCACGCAAAAGAAATCAAACCCAGTCGAAACCGTTGAGTATCTGGAGAACGGATGATCGCATCCGAAATTTCGCGGCGCAGTTGTTCTTAGCACGGAAGACTGGAGATATCCTGCAAAAAAAAATCGAACCTAGTTGAAACCGTTGAGTATCTCGAAATTGGATGATTGCATCTGAAATATCGCGGCGCAGGTGTTCTGAGCACGGAAAACTGGAGAGATTCCGCAGAAAAAATCAAATCTAGTTGAAACCGTATCTCGAGAACGGATAATCGCATCCGAAATTTCTCGGCGCCGTTGTTCTGAGCACGGAAAACTGGAGAGATCCTGCAATGAAAATCGAAACTTGTTAAAAGCGTTCGGTATCTCGAGAACGGATGATCGCATCCGAGATTTCTCTGCACCGTTGTGCTGAGTACGGAAATCTGGACAGATCACGCGAAAGAAATCAAACCCAGTCGAAACCGTTGAGTATCTGGAGAACGGATGATCGCATCCGAAATTGCGCAGCGCAGTTGTTCTTAGCACGGAAAACTGAAGAGATCCCGCAAAAAAAATCGAACCTAGTTAAAACCGTTGAGTATCTCGAAATTCGATGATTGTATCCGAAATTTCGCGGCGCAGTTGTTCCGAGTGTTACGTCCGGGCCTTACCACCCGAACGTGCGTCCTCACCATCCCTACAATCTTTTAATTTCCACGTTATGCGATCCTTCACCTCACCGCCTGCTCTTATCTCTAGTCAAGCTATGCCCTCATCTTCACCTGACTCCTGTGCTACCAAGCCCTGGGAATCAAAGTATGCTTACCTCCGCACCTTTGCGTTCCTACTTGAGCGACACATCTCGTTCGACCATCCTACGACACTTCAATTCCGACCGTACAACTGTTAACTTCATCCTGGACCTTCTAACCACAACCCTTACTTTTGAGCCACTAAACTATTCACCTTCATACAATCATTCGAATCAACACTAATCACTGACCGCTCGACAATCGGCCTAATAACGCGACATTATATCAATAAATTACGTCTATAAAAGTCCGAACATTTCATTCACCACTCCCTCATCGGTCCCTCAGGCGATTTCTAATAAGTTAGGATATGACATGAGCACGGAAAACTGGAGAGATCCCGCAGAATAAATCGAATCTAGTTGAATCCGTTGAGTATCTCAAAAACGGCTGATTGCATCCCGAATTCCCCGGCGCCGTGGTTCTGAGCACGGAAAACTGGACGGATCCCGCAGAATAAATCAAACCCACTCAGAATCTTCGAGTATCTGGAGAACGGATGATCGCACGCGAAACTTCTCGCCGCAGTTGTTCTCGGCATGAAAGACTGGGAAGATCCCGCGAAAAAAATCAAACCTAGTTAAAACCGTTCGGTATCTCGAAAACGGATGATCGTATCCGAAATTTCTCAGCGTCGTTGTGCTGAGCACGGAAAACTGGAGAGGTCCCGCAATGAAAATCGAGCCTACTTGGAACCGTTGAGTATCTGAAAAACGGATGACTGCATCCGAAATATTGCGGCGCAGTTGTTCTAAGCACGGAAAACTGGACAGATCCGGCAGATAAAATCGAACCTAGTTGAAACCGTTGAGTATCTGACGAACGGATAATCGCATCCGAAATTTCTCTGCGCCGTTATTCTGAGCACGGAAAACTGGAGAGATCCCGCAAAAGAAATCGAACCTAGTTGAAACCGTTGGGTATCTCAAAAACGGATTATTGCGTCCAAAATATCTCGTCGCAGTTGTTCTGAGCACGGAAAATTGGAAAAATCCGGCAGAAAAAATCAAACGTAGTTGGAACCATTGAGTATCTCGAAAACGGATGATCACATCCGAAATTCCTCGACGCCGTTGTTCTGAGTATGGATAACTGAAGCGATCCCGCAGGAAGAATCGAACCTACTTGAAACCGTTCGTTATCTCAAGGACGGCTGATCGTAGCCGAAATTTCTCAGCGTCGTTGTTCTGAGCACGGAAAACTGGGGAGATCCAGCAGAAAAAATCGAACCTAGTCGGAACCGTTCGTTATCTCAAGGACGGATAATCGTATCCGGAATTTCTCAGCGTTGTTGTTCTGAGCACGGAAATCTGGAAAGATCCCGCAAAAAAAATCAAACCCAGTCGAAATCTTTGAGTATCTGGAGAACGGATGATCGCGCCCGAATCTTTTCGGCGCAGTTGTTCTTAGCACGAAAGACTGGAAGGGTCCCGCAAAAAAAATCGAATCTAGTTGAAACCGTTCGGTATCTCGGGAACGGATGATTGCATCCGAAATATCCCGGCGCAGTTGTTCTGAGCACGGAAAACTGGAGAGATCCCGCGAGAAAAATCGAACCTAGTTGAAACCGTTGAGTATATCGGAAACGGATGATTGCATCAGAGATTTCGCGTCGCAGTTGTTCTAGGCACGGAAAACTGAAAAGATCCCGCGAAGAAATCAAACCTAGTTGAATCCGTTCGGTATCTGACGGACGGATAATCACATCCAGAATTCTTCGGCCTCATTGGTCTGAGCATGGAAAACTGAAGAGATCCCGCAAAAAAAATCAAATCTAGTTGAATCCGTTCGGTATTTCGAAAACGGATGATTGCATCCACAATATCCCTTGCAGTTGTTCTGAGCACGGAAAACTGGAAAGATCCCGCAGAAAAATCGAACCCAGTAAGAATCTTTGAGTATCTGGAAAACGTATGATCGCACCCGAAACTTCTCGGGGCAGTTGATCTTAGCACGAAAGACTGGAGAGATGCCGCAGAAAAAATCAAACCTAGTTGAAACCGTTCGGTATCTCGAGAACGGATAATCGTATCCGGAATTTCTCAGCGTCGTTGTTCTGAGCACGGAAATCTTGACAGATTCCGCCGAAAATATCGAACTTAGTTGAAACCGTTAAGTATCTGACGGAGGGTTGATCGCATCCAAAATTTCTGGGCGCCCTGGTTTTGAGCACGGAAAACTGAAGAGATCTCACAGAAAAAATCGAACCCAGTCGAAACCGTTTGCCATTTCGAGAACGGATAATCGTATCCGAAATTTCTCAGCGTCGTTGTTCTGAGCACGGAAAACTGGAGAGATCCAGCAGAAAAAATCGAACCTAGTCGAAACCGTTCGTCATCTCAAGAACGGATAATCGTATCCGGAATTTCTCAGCGTTGTTGTTCTAAACACGGAAAACTGGAGAGATCCAGCAGAAAAAATCGAACCTAGTCGGAACCGTTCGTTATCTCAAGAACGGATAATCGTATCCGGAATTTCTCAGCGTTGTTGTTCTGAGCACGGAAAACTGGAGAGATCCAGCAGAAAAAATCGAACCTAGTCGGAACCGTTTGGTATCGCAAAAACGGATGATCGCATCCGAAATTTCTGCGCGCAATTGTTATGAGCACGGAAATCTGGAGAGATCCCGCAAAAAAAATCAAACGTAGTTGAAACCGTTAAGTATCTCAAAAACGGATAATTGCGTCCGAAATATTTAGGCGCAGTCGTTCTGAGCGCGGAAAACTCGAGAGATCCCGCAGAAAAAATACAACCCAGTCGAAATCTTTGAGTATCTGGAGAACGGATGATCGCAACCGAAACTTTTCGGCGCAGTTGTTCTGAGCACGAAAGACTGGAGAGATCCCGCGAAAAAAATCGAATCTAGTTGAATCCGTTCGGTATCCGACGGATGGATAATCACATCTAAAAATCTTCGGGACCATTGGTCTGAGCACGGAAAACTGGAGAAATCCCGCAGAAAAAATCGAAGCCAGTGTAATCCGTTGAGTATCTCGGAAACGGATGATTGCATCCGAAGTATCTCGGCGCAATTGTTCTGAGCACGGAAAACTGGGGAGATCCCAGAGAAAAAAATCAACTCCAGTTGAATCCGTTCGGTATCTCGAGAACGGATGATCGCATCCGAAATTTCTCGGCGCCGTTGTCCTGAGGACGGAAAACTGGAGTGATCATTCGAAAAAAATCGAACCTAGTTGAAACCGTTGAGTATCTCGGAAACGGATGATTGCATCCCAAATATTTTGGCGCAGTTGTTCTGAGCACGGAAAACTGGACAGATCCCGCAACAAAAATCAGACCTAGTTGAATCCGTTCGGTATCTCGAAAACGGATGATCGCATCCGAAATTTCTGCGCGCATTTGTTCTGAGCACGAAAAATCGGAAAGATCCCGCGAAAAAAATCAAACGTAGTTAAAACCGATGAGTATCTCAAAAACGGATGATTGCATCCAAAATTTCTGGGCGCCGTTGTTCTGAGCACGGAAAACTGGAGAGATCCCGCAGTAAAAATCAAACCCAGTCAGAATCTATGAGTATCCGGAGAACGTATGATTGCATCCGGAATATCCCGGTACATTTGTTCTGAGCACAGAAAACTGAAGAGATCCCGCAGAAAGAATCAAATCTAGTTTAATCCGTTCGGTATTCCGAAAACGGATGATTGCATCCGAAGTATCCCGCGCAGTTGTTCTGAGCACGGAAAACTGGAGAGATCCCGCAGAAAAAATCAAATCTAGTCGAATCCGTTCGGTACCTCAATAACGGATGATCGCATCCGAAATTTCTCGGAGCCGTTGTTCCGAGCACGGAAAACTGGAGACATCATGCGAAAAAAATTAAACCTAGTTGAAACCGTTCAGTATATCGGAAACAGACGATTGCATCAGAAATTTCTCGGCGCCGATGTTCTGAGCACGGAAAACTGGAGAGATCCCAGAGGAAAAATCGAATCCGGTTAAATCCGTTCGGTACCTCGAGAACGGATGATCGAGTCCAAAATTTCTCGGCGCCGTTGTTCTGAGCACGGAAAACTGGAGAGATCGTGCGAAAAAAATCGAACCTAGTGGAAACCGTTGAGTATCTGACGAACGGATGATCGCATTCGAAATTTCGCGGTGCCGTTGTTCTGAGCACGGAAAACTGGAAAAATCCCGCAGAAAAAATCAAACCTGGTTCAAACCGTTCGGTACCTCGAGAACGGATGATCGCATCCGAAATTTCTCGGGGCCGTTTTTCCGAGCACGGAAAACTGGAGAGATCCTGCGAAGAAAATCAAACGTAGTTGAAACCGTTGTGTATCTCAAAAACGGATGATTGCATGCGAAATATCTGCGCGCAGTTGTTCTGAGCACGGACAACTGGGAAAATCCAGGAGAAAAAATCGAACCTAGTTCAAACCGTTCGGTATTTCGAGAACGGATGATCGCTTTCGAAATTTCTGCGCGCAGTTGTTCTGAGCGCGGAAAATTGGAAAGATTCCGCAAAAAAAATCAAACGTGGTTGAAACCGTCGAGTATCTCAAAACCGAATGACTGCATCCAAAATTTCTGGGCGCCGTTGTTCTGAGCACGGAAAACTGGAGAGATCCCGCAGGAAAAATCAAACCCAGTCAGAATCTTTGAGTATCCGGAAAACGTACGATCGCATCCGAAATTTCTCCGCGCAGTTGTTCTGAGCACGGAAAACTGGAGAGATCTCACAGAAAAAATCGAACCTAGTCAGAATCTTTGAGTATCTGGAGAACGTAAGATGGCATCTGAAATATCCCGGCGCGGTTGTTCTGAGCACGGAAAACTGGATAGATCCCGCAGAAATAATAAAACCTTGTTGAAACCGTTGAGTATCCGACGGAGGGTTGATCGCATCCAAAAGTTCTCGTCGCAGTTGATCTGAGCACGAAAAACTGGGAGGAGCCCGCAGAAAGAATCAAATCTAGTTGAATCCGTTCGATACGTCGAAAACGGAAAATCGCATCCGAAATTTCTCGGCACCGTTGTTCCGAGCACGTAAAACTGGAGAGATCGCGCAGAAAAACTCGAATTCAGTTGAAATTGTTCGCTATCTCGAGAACAGATGATCGCATCCAGAATTTCTCTGCCCCGTTCTTTTGAGCACGGAAAACTGGAGAGATCCCGCAGAAAAACTCAAATCTAGTTGAAACCGGTTGGTACCTCGAGAACGGATGATCGCATCCGAAATTTCTCGGCGCCGTTGTTCTGAGCACGGACAACTGGAGAGCTCCTGCAAAAGAAATCGAACCTAGTTGAAACCGTTCGGTATCTGACGAACGGATGATCGCATCCGAAATCTCTCAGCGCCGTTGTTCTGAGCACGGAAAATTGGAGAGTTCCCGGAGAAGAGATCAAATCTAGTTAAAACCGTTGAGTATCCGACGGGGGTTGATCGCATCCAAAATTTCTCGGCGCCATGGTTCTGAGCACCGAAAACTGGAGAGATCTCACAGAAAAAATCTGAACTTGTCAAAACCGTTCGAAATCTCGAGAACGGATGATCGTATCCGAAATTTCTCAGCGTCGTTATTCTGAGCACGGAAAACTAGAGAGATCCCGCGAAAAAAATCGAACCTAGTTGAAACCGTTGGGTATCTCAAACACGGATGACTGCATCCGAAATATCTCGGCGCAGTTGTTCTGAGCACGGAAAACTGGACAGATCGCGCAGATATAATCGGACCTACTTGGAACCGCTGCGTATCTGACGAATGGATGATCGCATCCGGATTTCCTCGGCACCGTTGTTCGTAGCACGGAAAAATGGAAGGATCCCGCAGAAAATATCGAACCTAGTTGAAACCGTTGAGTATCTGACGAACGGATTATCGCATTCGAAAATTTGCGGCGCAGTTGTTCTGAGCACGAAAAACTGGAGAGATCCCGCAGAAAAAATCAAATCTAGTCAAATCCGATTGGTACGTCAAGAACGGATAATCGCATCCGAAATTTCTCGACGCCGTTGTTCTGAGCACGGAAAACTGGAGAGATCCCGCAGAAAGAATTGGACCTACTTGAAACCGTTGAGTATCTGACGAACGGATAATCGCATCCGGAATTTCTCGGCGCCGTTGTTCTGAGCACGGAGAACTGGAGGGATCCCGCAGAAAAAATCAGATCTAGTTGAAACCGGTCGGTACCTCGAGAACGGATGATCGCATCCGAAATCTCTTGGCGCCGTTGTTTTGAGCACGGAAAACTGGAGAGATCGCGCAGAAAAAATCAAATCTAGTTGAATCTTTTCGGTACCTCGAGAACGTATGATCGCATCCAAAATTTCTCGGCGCCGTTGTCTGAGCACGGAAAACTGAAAAGATCACAGAAAAAATTCGAACGTAGTTGAAACCGTTGAGTATCTGACGAACGGATGATCGCATCCTGGATTTCTCGGCGCCGTTGTTCTGAGCACGGAAAACTGGAAAGATCCCGAAGAAAAATCGAATGTAGTTGAAACCGTTGAGTATCTCGAGAACGGTCGATCGCATCTGAAATTTTTCGGCGCCGTTGTTCCTAGCACGGAAAACTGGAGAGGTCCCGCAATGAAAATCGAGTCTAGTTAAAACCGTAGAGTATCTTAGAAACGGATGACTGCATCCGAAATATTGCGGCTCAGTTGTTCTAAGCACGAACAACTGGAGAGATCCCGCAGAGAATATCAAACCTAGTTGAAACCGTTGAGTATCTGTCGAACGGATGATCGCATTCGAAAATTTTCGGCGCAGTTGTTCTGAGCACGAAAAACTGGAGAGATCCCGCAGAAAGAATCGGACCTACTTGAAACCGTTGAGTATCCGACGAACCGAAGATCGCATCCGAAATTTCTCGGCGCCGTTGTTCTGAGCACGGACCACTGGAGAGATCCTGCAAAAAAAATCAAACCTCGGTGAAACCGTTGAGTATCTCAAAAACGGATTATTGCATCCGAAATATCTCGGCCCAGTTGTTCTGAGCACGGAGAATTGGAGAGATCCCGCGGAAAAGATTAAATCTAGTTGAAACCGTTTGGTACCTCGAGAACGGATGATCTCATCCGAAATTTCTCGGCGCCGTTGTTCTGAGCACGGACCACTGGAGAGATCCTGCAAAAAAAATCAAACCTAGTTGATACCGTTCGGTATCTGACGAACGGATGATCGCATCCGAAATTTCTCGATGCCGTTGTTCTGAGCACGGAAAATTGGAGAGATCCCGCAGAAAAGATCAAATCTAGTTGAAACCGTTTGGTACCTCGAGAACGGAGAATCTCATCCGAAATTTCTCGGCGCCGTTGTTCTGAGCACGGACCACTAGAGAGATTCTGCAAAAAAAATCAAACCTAGTTGAAACCGTTCGGTACCCCGAGAACGGATGATCGGATCCGAAATTTCTCGATGCCGTCGTTCCGAGCACGAAAATTGGAGAGATCCCGCAGAAAAGATCAAATCTAGTTGAAACCGTTTGGTACGTCGAGAACGGATAATCTCATCCGAAATTTCTCGGCGCCGTTGTTCTGAGCACGGACCACTAGAGAGATTCTGCAAAAAAAATCAAACCTAGTTGAAACCGTTCGGTATCTGACGAACGGATGATCGCATCCGAAATTTCACGATGCCGTTGTTCTGAGCACGGAAAACTGGAGAGATTCCGCAGAAAGAATCGGACCTACTTGAAACCGTTGAGTATCTGACGAAGGGATGATCGCATCCGAGATTTCTCGGCGCCGTTATTCTGAGCGCGGAAAACTGGAGAGATCCCGCAGAAAAAATCAAATCTAGTTGAAACCGTTCGGTATCTCATGAACGGATGATCGCATCCGAAATTTCTGCGCGCAGATGTTCTGAGCACGGAAAACTGGAGAGATCCCGCAGAAAGAATCGGACCTACTTGAAACCGTTGAGTATCTGACGAACGGATGATCGCATCCGAAATTTTTCGGCGCCGTTGTTCTGAGCGCGGAAAATTGGAGAGGTCCGTCACAAAAATCGAACCTAGCTGGAACCGTTGAGTATCTGACGAACGGATGATCGCGTTTGGAATATGTCGGTGCGGTTGTTCTGAGCAAGGAAAACTGAAGAGATCCCGCAGAAAAAATCAAATCTAGTTAAATCCGTTCGGTATCTCATAAACGGATGATGGCATCCGAAATTTCTGCGCGCAGTTGTTCTGAGCACGGAAAACTGGAAAGATCCCGAACGAAAATTGAACGTAGTTGAAACCGTTGAGTATCTCAAAAACGAATGATCGCATCCGAAATTTCTCGGCGCCGTTGTTCTGAGCACGGATAATTGGAGAGATCCCGCAGAACAGATCAAATCTAGTTGAGACCGTTGAGTATCTCAGAAACGGATGATTGCATCCGAAATATTTTGGCGCCGTTGTTCTGAGCACGGAAAACTGGAGAGATCGTGCGAAAAAAATCGAACCTAGTGGAAACCGTTGAGTATCTGACGAACGGATGATCGCATTCGAAATTTCGCGGTGCCGTTGTTCTGAGCACGGAAAACTGGAAAAATCCCGCAGAAAAAATCAAACCTGGTTCAAACCGTTCGGTACCTCGAGAACGGATGATCGCATCCGAAATTTCTCGGGGCCGTTTTTCCGAGCACGGAAAACTGGAGAGATCCTGCGAAGAAAATCAAACGTAGTTGAAACCGTTGTGTATCTCAAAAACGGATGATTGCATGCGAAATATCTGCGCGCAGATGTTCTGAGCACGGACAACTGGGAAAATCCAGCAGAAAAAATCGAACCTAGTTCAAACCGTTCGGTATTTCGAGAACGGATGATCGCTTTCGAAATTTCTGCGCGCAGTTGTTCTGAGCGCGGAAAATTGGAAAGATTCCGCAAAAAAAATCAAACGTGGTTGAAACCGTCGAGTATCTCAAAACCGAATGACTGCATCCAAAATTTCTGGGCGCCGTTGTTCTGAGCACGGAAAACTGGAGAGATCCCGCAGGAAAAATCAAACCCAGTCAGAATCTTTGAGTATCCAGAGAACGTACGATCGCATCCGAAATTTCTCCGCGCAGTTGTTCTGAGCACGGAAAACTGGAGAGATCTCACAGAAAAAATCGAACCTAGTCGAAACCGTTCGGTATCGCGAGAACGGATGAACATATCCGAAATTTTTCAGCGTCGTCGTTCCAAACACGAAAAACTGGAGAGATCCCGCAGAAGAAATCAAACCCAGTCAGAAACTTTGAGTATCTGGAGAACGTATGATGGCATCTGAAATATCCCGGCGCGGTTGTTCTGAGCACGGAAAACTGGAGAGATCCGGCAAAAAAAATCGAACCTAGTTGAAACCGTTCGGTATCTGACGAACGGATGATCGCATCCGAAATTTCACGATGCCGTTTTTCTGAGCACGGAAAATTGGAGAGATCCCGCAGAAAAGATCAAATCTAGTTGAAACCGTTCGGTACCTCGAGAACGGATGATCGCATCCAAAATTTCTCGGCGCCGTTGTTCTGAGCACGGACAACTGGAGAGATCCGGCAAAAAAAATCGAACCTAGTTGAAACCGTTCGGTATCTGACGAACGGATGATCGCATCCGAAATTTCACGATGCCGTTTTTCTGAGCACGGAAAATTGGAGAGATCCCGCAGAAAAGATCAAATCCAGTTGAAACCGGTTGGTACCTCGAGAACGGATGATCGCATCCGAAATCTCTCAGCGCCGTTGTTCTGAGCACGGAAAATTGGAGAGTTCCCGGAGAAGAGATCAAATCTAGTTAAAACCGTTGAGTATCCGACGGGGGTTAATCGCATCCAAAATTTCTCGGCGCCATGGTTCTGAGCACCGAAAACTGGAGAGATCTCACAGAAAAAATCTGAACTTGTCGAAACCGTTCGAAATCTCGAGAACGGATGATCGTATCCGAAATTTCTCAGCGTCGTTATTCTGAGCACGGAAAACTAGAGAGATCCCGCGAAAAAAATCGAACCTAGTTGAAACCGTTGGGTATCTCAAACACGGATTACTGCATCCGAAATATCTCGGCGCAGTTGTTCTGAGCACGGAAAACTGGAAAGATCCCGCAGAAAAATCGAACCCAGTAAGAATCTTTGAGTATCTGGAAAACGTATGATCGCACCCGAAACTTCTCGGGGCAGTTGATCTTAGCACGAAAGACTGGAGAGATGCCGCAGAAAAAATCAAACCTAGTTGAAACCGTTCGGTATCTCGAGAACGGATAATCGTATCCGGAATTTCTCAGCGTCGTTGTTCTGAGCACGGAAATCTTGACAGATTCCGCCGAAAATATCGAACCTAGTTGAAACCGTTAAGTATCTGACGGAGGGTTGATCGCATCCAAAATTTCTGGGCGCCCTGGTTTTGAGCACGGAAAACTGAAGAGATCTCACAGAAAAAATCGAACCCAGTCGAAACCGTTTGCCATTTCGAGAACGGATAATCGTATCCGAAAATTCTCAGCGTCGTTGTTCTGAGCACGGAAAACTGGAGAGATCCAGCAGAAAAAATCGAACCTAGTCGGAACCGTTCGTTATCTCACGAACGGATAATCGTATCCGGAATTTCTCAGCGTTGTTGTTCTGAGCACGGAAAACTGGAGAGATCCAGCAGAAAAAATCGAACCTAGTCGGAACCGTTTGGTATCGCAAAAACGGATGATCGCATCCGAAATTTCTGCGCGCAATTGTTATGAGCACGGAAATCTGGAGAGATCCCGCAAAAAAAATCAAACGTAGTTGAAACCGTTAAGTATCTCAAAAACGGATAATTGCGTCCGAAATATTTAGGCGCAGTCGTTCTTAGCACGAAAGACTGGAGAGATCCCGCGAAAAAAATCGAATCTAGTTGAATCCGTTCGGTATCCGACGGATGGATAATCACATCTAAAAATCTTCGGGACCATTGGTCTGAGCACGGAAAACTGGAGAAATCCCGCAGAAAAAATCGAAGCCAGTGTAATCCGTTGAGTATCTCGGAAACGGATGATTGCATCCGAAGTATCTCGGCGCAATTGTTCTGAGCACGGAAAACTGGGGAGATCCCAGAGAAAAAAATCAACTCCAGTTGAATCCGTTCGGTATCTCGAGAACGGATGATCGCATCCGAAATTTCTCGGCGCCGTTGTCCTGAGGACGTAAAACTGGAGTGATTATTCGAAAAAAATCGAACCTAGTTGAAACCGTTGAGTATCTCGGAAACGGATGATTGCATCCCAAATATTTTGGCGCAGTTGTTCTGAGCACGGAAAACTGGACAGATCCCGCAAAAAAAATCAGACCTAGTTGAATCCGTTCGGTATCTCGAAAACGGATGATCGCATCCGAAATTTCTGCGCGCATTTGTTCTGAGCACGAAAAATCGGAAAGATCCCGCGAAAAAAATCAAACGTAGTTAAAACCGATGAGTATCTCAAAAACGGATGATTGCATCCAAAATTTCTGGGCGCCGTTGTTCTGAGCACGGAAAACTGGAGAGATCCCGCAGTAAAAATCAAACCCAGTCAGAATCTATGAGTATCCGGAGAACGTATGATTGCATCCGGAATATCCCGGTACATTTGTTCTGTGCACAGAAAACTGAAGAGATCCCGCAGAAAAAATCAAATCTAGTTTAATCCGTTCGGTATTTCGAAAACGGATGATTGCATCCGAAGTATCCCGCGCAGTTGTTCTGAGCACGGAAAACTGGAGAGATCCCGCAGAAAAAATCAAATCTAGTCGAATCCGTTCGGTACCTCAATAACGGATGATCGCATCCGAAATTTCTCGGAGCCGATGTTCTGAGCACGGAAAACTGGAGAGATCCCAGAGGAAAAATCGAATCCGGTTAAATCCGTTCGGTACCTCGAGAACGGATGATCGAGTCCAAAATTTCTCGGCGCCGTTGTTCTGAGCACGGAAAACTGGAGAGATCGTGCGAAAAAAATCGAACCTAGAGGAAACCGTTGAGTATCTGACGAACGGATGATCGCATTCGAAATTTCGCGGTGCCGTTGTTCTGAGCACGGAAAACTGGAAAAATCCCGCAGAAAAAATCAAACCTGGTTCAAACCGTTCGGTACCTCGAGAACGGATGATCGCATCCGAAATTTCTCGGGGCCGTTTTTCCGAGCACGGAAAACTGGAGAGATCCTGCGAAGAAAATCAAACGTAGTTGAAACCGTTGTGTATCTCAAAAACGGATGATTGCATGCGAAATATCTGCGCGCAGTTGTTCTGAGCACGGACAACTGGGAAAATCCAGCAGAAAAAATCGAACCTAGTTCAAACCGTTCGGTATTTCGAGAACGGATGATCGCTTTCGAAATTTCTGCGCGCAGTTGTTCTGAGCGCGGAAAATTGGAAAGATTCCGCAAAAAAAATCAAACGTGGTTGAAACCGTCGAGTATCTCAAAACCGAATGACTGCATCCAAAATTTCTGGGCGCCGTTGTTCTGAGCACGGAAAACTGGAGAGATCCCGCAGGAAAAATCAAACCCAGTCAGAATCTTTGAGTATCCGGAGAACGTACGATCGCATCCGAAATTTCTCCGCGCAGTTGTTCTGAGCACGGAAAACTGGAGAGATCTCACAGAAAAAATCGAACCTAGTCGAAACCGTTCGGTATCGCGAGAACGGATGAACATATCCGAAATTTTTCAGCGTCGTCGTTCCAAACACGAAAAACTGGAGAGATCCCGCAGAAGAAATCAAACCCAGTCAGAATCTTTGAGTATCTGGAGAACGTATGATGGCATCTGAAATATCCCGGCGCGGTTGTTCTGAGCACGGAAAACTGGATAGATCCCGCAGAAATAATATAACCTTGTTGAAACCGTTGAGTATCCGACGGAGGGTTGATCGCATCCAAAAGTTCTCGTCGCAGTTGATCTGAGCACGAAAAACTGGGAGGAGCCCGCAGAAAGAATCAAATCTAGTTGAATCCGTTCGATACGTCGAAAACGGAAAATCGCATCCGAAATTTCTCGGCGCCGTTGTTCCGAGCACGTAAAACTGGAGAGATCGCGCAGAAAAACTCGAATTCAGTTGAAATTGTTCGCTATCTCGAGAACAGATGATCGCATCCAAAATTTCTCTGCCCCGTTCTTTTGAGCACGGAAAACTGGAGAGATCCCGCAGAAAAACTCAAATCTAGTTGAAACCGTTCGGTACCTCGAGAACGGATGATCGCATCCAAAATTTCTCGGCGCCGTTGTTCTGAGCACGGACAACTGGAGAGATCCGGCAAAAAAAATCGAACCTAGTTGAAACCGTTCGGTATCTGACGAACGGAGGATCGCATCCGAAATTTCACGATGCCGTTTTTCTGAGCACGGAAAATTGGAGAGATCCCGCAGAAAAGATCAAATCCAGTTGAAACCGGTTGGTACCTCGAGAACGGATTATCGCATCCGAAATCTCTCAGCGCCGTTGTTCTGAGCACGGAAAATTGGAGAGTTCCCGGAGAAGAGATCAAATCTAGTTAAAACCGTTGAGTATCCGACGGGGGTTGATCGCATCCAAAATTTCTCGGCGCCATGGTTCTGAGCACCGAAAACTGGAGAGATCTCACAGAAAAAATCTGAACTTGTCGAAACCGTTCGAAATCTCGAGAACGGATGATCGTATCCGAAATTTCTCAGCGTCGTTATTCTGAGCACGGAAAACTAGAGAGATCCCGCGAAAAAAATCGAACCTAGTTGAAACCGTTGGGTATCTCACACACGGATTACTGCATCCGAAATATCTCGGCGCAGTTGTTCTGAGCACGGAAAACTGGAAAGATCCCGCAGAAAAATCGAACCCAGTAAGAATCTTTGAGTATCTGGAAAACGTATGATCGCACCCGAAACTTCTCGGGGCAGTTGATCTTAGCACGAAAGACTGGAGAGATGCCGCAGAAAAAATCAAACCTAGTTGAAACCGTTCGGTATCTCGAGAACGGATAATCGTATCCGGAATTTCTCAGCGTCGTTGTTCTGAGCACGGAAATCTTGACAGATTCCGCCGAAAATATCGAACCTAGTTGAAACCGTTAAGTATCTGACGGAGGGTTGATCGCATCCAAAATTTCTGGGCGCCCTGGTTTTGAGCACGGAAAACTGAAGAGATCTCACAGAAAAAATCGAACCCAGTCGAAACCGTTTGCCATTTCGAGAACGGATAATCGTATCCGAAATTTCTCAGCGTCGTTGTTCTGAGCACGGAAAACTGGAGAGATCCAGCAGAAAAAATCGAACCTAGTCGGAACCGTTCGTTATCTCAAGAACGGATAATCGTATCCGGAATTTCTCAGCGTTGTTGTTCTGAGCACGGAAAACTGGAGAGATCCAGCAGAAAAAATCGAACCTAGTCGGAACCGTTTGGTATCGCAAAAACGGATGATCGCATCCGAAATTTCTGCGCGCAATTGTTATGAGCACGGAAATCTGGAGAGATCCCGCAAAAAAAATCAAACGTAGTTGAAACCGATAAGTATCTCAAAAACGGATAATTGCGTCCGAAATATTTAGGCGCAGTCGTTCTGAGCGCGGAAAACTCGAGAGATCCCGCAGAAAAAATACAACCCAGTCGAAATCTTTGAGTATCTGGAGAACGGATGATCGCAACCGAAACTTTTCGGCGCAGTTGTTCTTAGCACGAAAGACTGGAGAGATCCCGCGAAAAAAATCGAATCTAGTTGAATCCGTTCGGTATCCGACGGATGGATAATCACATCTAAAAATCTTCGGGACCATTGGTCTGAGCACGGAAAACTGGAGAAATCCCGCAGAAAAAATCGAAGCCAGTGTAATCCGTTGAGTATCTCGGAAACGGATGATTGCATCCGAAGTATCTAGGCGCAATTGTTCTGAGCACGGAAAACTGGGGAGATCCCAGAGAAAAAAATCAACTCCAGTTGAATCCGTTCGGTATCTCGAGAACGTATGATCGCATCCGAAATTTCTCGGCGCCGTTGTCCTGAGGACGGAAAACTGGAGTGATCATTCGAAAAAAATCGAACCTAGTTGAAACCGTTGAGTATCTCGGAAACGGATGATTGCATCCCAAATATTTTGGCGCAGTTGTTCTGAGCACGGAAAACTGGACAGATCCCGCAAAAAAAATCAGACCTAGTTGAATCCGTTCGGTATCTCGAAAACGGATGATCGCATCCGAAATTTCTGCGCGCATTTGTTCTGAGCACGAAAAATCGGAAAGATCCCGCGAAAAAAATCAAACGTAGTTAAAACCGATGAGTATCTCAAGAACGGATGATTGCATCCAAAATTTCTGGGCGCCGTTGTTCTGAGCACGGAAAACTGGAGAGATCCCGCAGTAAAAATCAAACCCAGTCAGAATCTATGAGTATCCGGAGAACGTATGATTGCATCCGGAATATCCCGGTACATTTGTTCTGAGCACAGAAAACTGAAGAGATCCCGCAGAAAAAATCAAATCTAGTTTAATCCGTTCGGTATTTCGAAAACGGATGATTGCATCCGAAGTATCCCGCGCAGTTGTTCTGAGCACGGAAAACTGGAGAGATCCCGCAGAAAAAATCAAATCTAGTCGAATCCGTTCGGTACCTCAATAACGGATGATCGCATCCGAAATTTCTCGGAGCCGTTGTTCCGAGCACGGAAAACTGGAGTCATCATGCGAAAAAAATTAAACCTAGTTGAAACCGTTCAGTATATCGGAAACAGACGATTGCATCAGAAATTTCTCGGCGCCGATGTTCTGAGCACGGAAAACTGGAGAGATCCCAGAGGAAAAATCGAATCCGGTTAAATCCGTTCGGTACCTCGAGAACGGATGATCGAGTCCAAAATTTCTCGGCGCCGTTGTTCTGAGCACGGAAAACTGGAGAGATCGTGCGAAAAAAATCGAACCTAGTGGAAACCGTTGAGTATCTGACGAACGGATGATCGCATTCGAAATTTCGCGGTGCCGTTGTTCTGAGCACGGAAAACTGGAAAAATCCCGCAGAAAAAATCAAACCTGGTTCAAACCGTTCGGTACCTCGAGAACGGATGATCGCATCCGAAATTTCTCGGGGCCGTTTTTCCGAGCACGGAAAACTGGAGAGATCCTGCGAAGAAAATCAAACGTAGTTGAAACCGTTGTGTATCTCAAAAACGGATGATTGCATGCGAAATATCTGCGCGCAGTTGTTCTGAGCACGGACAACTGGGAAAATCCAGCAGAAAAAATCGAACCTAGTTCAAACCGTTCGGTATTTCGAGAACGGATGATCGCTTTCGAAATTTCTGCGCGCAGTTGTTCTGAGCGCGGAAAATTGGAAAGATTCCGCAAAAAAAATCAAACGTGGTTGAAACCGTCGAGTATCTCAAAACCGAATGACTGCATCCAAAATTTCTGGGCGCCGTTGTTCTGAGCACGGAAAACTGGAGAGATCCCGCAGGAAAAATCAAACTCAGTCAGAATCTTTGAGTATCCGGAAAACGTACGATCGCATCCGAAATTTCTCCGCGCAGTTGTTCTGAGCACGGAAAACTGGAGAGATCTCACAGAAAAAATCGAACCTAGTCGAAACCGTTCGGTATCGCGAGAACGGATGAACATATCCGAAATTTTTCAGCGTCGTCGTTCCAAACACGAAAAACTGGAGAGATCCCGCAGAAGAAATCAAACCCAGTCAGAATCTTTGAGTATCTGGAGAACGTATGATGGCATCTGAAAGATCCCGGCGCGGTTGTTCTGAGCACGGAAAACTGGATAGATCCCGCAGAAATAATATAACCTTGTTGAAACCGTTGAGTATCCGACGGAGGGTTGATCGCATCCAAAAGTTCTCGTCGCAGTTGATCTGAGCACGAAAAACTGGGAGGAGCCCGCAGAAAGAATCAAATCTAGTTGAATCCGTTCGATACGTCGAAAACGGAAAATCGCATCCGAAATTTCTCGGCGCCGTTGTTCCGAGCACGTAAAACTGGAGAGATCGCGCAGAAAAACTCGAATTCAGTTGAAATTGTTCGCTATCTCGAGAACAGATGATCGCATCCAAAATTTCTCTGCCCCGTTCGTTTGAGCACGGAAAACTGGAGAGATCCCGCAGAAAAACTCAAATCTAGTTGAAACCGTTCGGTACCTCGAGAACGGATGATCGCATCCCAGATTTCTCGGCGCCCTTGTTCTGAGCACGGACCGCTGGAGAGATCCTGCGAAAAAAATCAAACCTAGTTGAAACCGTTCGGTACCTCAAGAAGGGATGATCGCATCCAAAATTTCTCGGCGCCGTTGTTCTGAGCACGGACAACTGGAGAGATCCGGCAAAAAAAATCGAACCTAGTTGAAACCGTTCGGTATCTGACGAACGGATGATCGCATCCGAAATTTCACGATGCCGTTTTTCTGAGCACGGAAAATTGGAGAGATCCCGCAGAAAAGATCAAATCCAGTTGAAACCGGTTGGTACCTCGAGAACGGATGATCGCATCCGAAATTTCTCGGCGCCGTTGTTCTGAGCACCGACAACTGGAGAGCTCCTGCAAAAGAAATCGAACCTAGTTGAAACCGTTCGGTATCTGACGAACGGATGATCGCATCCGAAATCTCTCAGCGCCGTTGTTCTGAGCACGGAAAATTGGAGACTTCCCGGAGGAGAGATCAAATCTAGTTAAAACCGTTGAGTATCCGACGGGGGTTGATCGCATCCAAAATTTCTCGGCGCCATGGTTCTGAGCACCGAAAACTGGAGAGATCTCACAGAAAAAATCTGAACTGGTCGAAACCGTTCGAAATCTCGAGAACGGATGATCGTATCCGAAATTTCTCAGCGTCGTTATTCTGAGCACGGAAAACTAGAGAGATCCCGCAAAAAAAATCGAACCTAGTTGAAACCGTTGGGTATCTCAAACACGGATTACTGCATCCGAAATATCTCGGCGCAGTTGTTCTGAGCACGGAAAACTGGAAGGATCCCGCAGAAAATATCGAACCTAGTTGAAACCGTTGAGTATCTGACGAACGGATTATCGCATTCGAAAATTTTCGGCGCAGTTGTTCTGAGCACGAAAAACTGGAGAGATCCCGCAGAAAAAATCAAATCTAGTCAAATCCGATTGGTACGTCAAGAACGGATAATCGCATCCGAAACTTCTCGGCGCCGTTGTTCTGAGCACGGAAAACTGGAGAGATCCCGCAGAAAGAATTGGACCTACTTGAAACCGTTGAGTATCTGACGAACGGATGATCGCATCCGGAATTTCTCGGCGCCGTTGTTCTGAACACGGAGATCTGGAGGGATCCCGCAGAAAAAATCAGATCTAGTTGAAACCGGTCGGTACCTCGAGAACGGATGATCGCATCCGAAATCTCTCGGCGCCGTTGTTCTGAGCACGGAAAACTGGAGAGATCGCGCAGAAAAAATCAAATCTAGTTGAATCTTTTCGGTACCTCGGGAACGTATGATCGCATCCAAAATTTCTTGGCGCCGTTGTCTGAGCACGGAAAACTGAAAAGATCACAGAAAAAATTCGAACGTAGTTGAAACCGTTGAGTATCTGACGAACGGATGATCGCGTTTGGAATTTGTCGGTGCCGTTGTTCCGAGCATGGAAAACTGGAGAGGTCCCGCAATGAAAATCGAGCCTAGTTAAAACCGTAGAGTATCTTAGAAACGGATGAATGCATCCGCAATATTGCGGCGCAGTTGTTCTAAGCACGAAAAACTGGAGAGATCCCGCAGAAAATATCGAACCTAGTTGAAACCGTTGAGTATCTGATCAACGGATGATCGCATTCGAAATTTCTCGGCGCCGTTATTCTGAGCACGAAAAACTGGAGAGATCCCGCAGAAAATATCGAACCTAGTTGAAACCGTTGAGTATCTGACCAACGGATGATCGCAATCGAAAATTTTCGGCGCAGTTGTTCTGAGCACGAAAAACCGGAGAGATCCCGCAAAAAGAATCAAATCTAGTTGAATCTTTTCTGTACCTGGAGAACGGATGATCGCATCCTGGATTTCTCGGCGCCGTTGTTCTGAGCACGGAAAACTGGAAAGATCCCGAAGAAAAATCGAATGTAGTTGAAACCGTTGAGTATCTCGAGAACGGTCGATCGCATCTGAAATTTTTCGGCGCCGTTGTTCCTAGCACGGAAAACTGGAGAGGTCCCGCAATGAAAATCGAGTCTAGTTAAAACCGTAGAGTATCTTAGAAACGGATGACTGCATCCGAAATATTGCGGCTCAGTTGTTCTAAGCACGAAAAACTGGAGAGATCCCGCAGAGAATATCAAACCTAGTTGAAACCGTTGAGTATCTGTCGAACGGATGATCGCATTCGAAAATTTTCGGCGCAGTTGTTCTGAGCACGAAAAACTGGAGAGATCCCGCAGAAAGAATCGGACCTACTTGAAACCGTTGAGTATCCGACGAACCGAAGATCGCATCCGAAATTTCTCGGCGCCGTTGTTCTGAGCACGGACCACTGGAGAGATCCTGCAAAAAAAATCAAACCTCGGTGAAACCGTTGAGTATCTCAAAAACGGATTATTGCATCCGAAATATCTCGGCCCAGTTGTTCTGAGCACGGAGAATTGGAGAGATCCCGCAGAAAAGATTAAATCTAGTTGAAACCGTTTGGTCCCTCGAGAACGGATGATCTCATCCGAAATTTCTCGATGCCGTTGTTCCGAGCACGGAAAATTGGAGAGATCCCGCAGAAAAGATCAAATCTAGTTGAAACCGTTTGGTACCTCGAGAACGGAGAATCTCATCCGAAATTTCTCGGCGCCGTTGTTCTGAGCACGGACCCCTAGAGAGATTCTGCAAAAAAAATCAAACCTAGTTGGAACCGTTCGGTATCCGACGAACGGATGATCGCATCCGAAATTTTTTGATGCCGTTGTTCTGAGCACGGAAAACTGGAGAGATCCCGCAGAAAGAATCGGACCTCCTCGAAACCGTTGAGTATCCGACGAACCGATGATCGCATCCGAAATTTCTCGGCGCCGTAGTTCTGAGCACGGACCACTGGAGAGCCCCTGCAAAAAAAATCAAACCTAGTTGAAACCGTTCGGTACCCCGAGAACGGATGATCGCATCCGAAATTTCTCGATGCCGTCGTTCCGAGCACGAAAATTGGAGAGATCCCGCAGAAAAGATCAAATCTAGTTGAAACCGTTTGGTACCTCGAGAACGGATAATCTCATCCGAAATTTCTCGGCGCCGTTGTTCTGAGCACGGACCACTAGAGAGATTCTGCAAAAAAAATCAAACCTAGTTGAAACCGTTCGGTATCTGACGAACGGATGATCGCATCCGAAATTTCACGATGCCGTTGTTCTGAGCACGGAAAACTGGAGAGATCCCGCCGAAAGAATCGGACCCACTTGAAACCGTTGAGTATCTGACGAACGGATGATCGCATCCGAAATTTTTCGGCGCCGTTGTTCTGAGCGCGGAAAATTGAAGAGGTCCGTCACAAAAATCGAACCTAGCTGGAACCGTTGAGTATCTGACGAACGGATGATCGCGTTTGGAATATGTCGGTGCGGTTGTTCTGAGCAAGGAAAACTGAAGAGATCCCGCAGAAAAAATCAAATCTAGTTATATCCGTTCGGTATCTCATAAACGGATGATGGCATCCGAAATTTCTGCGCGCAGTTGTTCTGAGCACGGAAAACTGGAAAGATCCCGAACGAAAATTGAACGTAGTTGAAACCGTTGAGTATCTCAAAAACGAATGATCGCATCCGAAATTTCTCGGCGCCGTTGTTCTGAGCACGGAAAATTGGAGAGATCCCGCAGAACAGATCAAATCTAGTTGAGACCGTTGAGTATCTCAGAAACGGATGATTGCATCCGAAATATTTTGGCGCCGTTGTTCTGAGCACGGAGAACTGGAGAGATTCTGCGAAAAAAATCAAACCCACCTGAAACCGTTCGGTACCTCGAGAACGGATGATCGCATCCGTAATTTCTGCGCGCAGTTCATCTGAACACGGAAAACTGGAGAGATCCCGAAGAAAAATCGAACGTAGTTGAAACCGTTGAGTATCTCAAAAACGAATGATCGCCTCCAAAATTTCTCGGCGCCGTTGTTCTGAGCACGAAAAAGTGGAGAGATCCTGCAGAAAAAATCAAACCGAGTTGAAACCGTTAAGTATCTCGGAATCGAATGATTGCATCAGAAATTTCTCGGCACCGTTGTTCTGAGCACAGAAAACTGGAGAGATCCGGCAGAAAAGATCAAATCTAGGTGAAACCGTGTGGTACCTCGAGAACCGATGATCTGATCCGAAATGTCTCGGCGCCGTTGTTCTGAGCACGGAAAACTGGAGAGTCTCTGCAAAAAAAATCAAACCTAGTTGAAACCGTTCGGTATCTGACGAACGGATGATCGCATCCGAAATTCTTCGACGCCGTTGTTATGAGCACGGGAAACTGGACGGATCCCGCAGAAAAAATCGAACCTAGTTGGAACCGTTGAGTATCTGACGAACGGATGATCGCGTTTGAAATTTCTCGCTGCCGTTGTTCTGAGCAAGGAAATCTGAAGATATTCCGCAGACAAAATCAAATCTAGTTGAATCCGTTCGGTATCTCATAAACGGATGATCGCATCCGAAATTGCTGCGCACAGTTAATCTGAACACGGAAAACTGGAGAGATCCCGAAAAAAAATCGAACGTAGCTGAAACCGTTGAGTATCTCAAAAACGAATGATCGCATCCGAAATTTCTCTGCCCCGTTCTTTTGAGCACGGAAAACTGGAGAGATCCCGCAGAAAAACTCAAATCTAGTTGAAACCGTTCGGTACCTCGAGAACGGATGATCGCATCCCAGATTTCTCGGCGCCCTTGTTCTGAGCACGGAAAACTGGAGAGTCTCTGCAAAAAAAATCAAACCTAGTTGAAACCGTTCGGTATCTGACGAACGGATGATCGCATCCGAAATCTCTCGGCGCCGTTGTTCTGAGCACGGAAAATTGGAGAGATCCCGCAGAAATGATCAAATCTAGTTTAAACCGTTTGGTACCTCGAGAACGGATGATCTCATCCGAAATTCTTCGGCGCCGTTGTTCTGAGCACGGACCACTGGAGAGATCCTGCAAAAAAAATCAAACCTAGTTGAAACCGTTCGGTATCTGACGAACGGATGATCGCATCCGAAATCTCTCGGCGCCGTTGTTCTGAGCACGGAAAACTGGAGAGATCGCGCAGAAAAAATCAAATCTAGTTGAATCTTTTCGGTACCTCGAGAACGGATGATCGCATCCGAGATTTCTCGGCGCCGTTGTTCTGAGCACGGAAAACTGGACAGATCCCGCAGAAAATATCGAACCTAGTTGAAACCGTTGAGTATCCGACGAACCGACGATCGCATCCGAAATTTCTCGGCGCCATTGTTATGAGCACAGAAAACTGGAGACATCCCAGAGAAAAAATCGGATCCAGTTGAATCCGTTCGGTACCTCGAGAACGGATGATCGCATCCGAAATTTCTCGGCGCCGTTGTTCTGAGCACGAAAAACTGGAGAGATCATGCGAAAAAAATCAAACCTAGTTGAAACCGTGGAGTATCTCGGAAACGGCTGATTGCATCAGGAATTTTTAGGCGCCGTTGTTCCTAGCACGGAAAACTGAAGAGGTCCCGCAATAAAAATCGAGCCTAGTTGAAACCGTTCGGTACCGCGAGAACGGATGATTGCATCCGAAATTTCTCGGCACCGGTGTTCTGAGCACGGAAAATTGGAGAGATCCCGCAGAAAAGATCAAATCTAGTTGAAACCGTTCGGTATCTGACGAACGGATGATCGCATCCGAATTTTCTCGATGCCTTTGTTCTGAGCACGGAAAACTGGAGAGATCCCACAGAAAAAATCGAACCTAGTCGAACCGTTCGGTATGTTACATACAAATGGAGAAACCCGAGCGGTCGGGCCGTTGGCAGGCGTGAAGTTAGTTGTGTAACACAAGTGGAAGTATACGAATTGATTAAAATGGATTAATTAATTTCACAACGGTCTACCCACCGAATCACCTAATTTTGAATCCGTCTTTGCAAAGCCCTATACAGCACCGCGCGTTACCTGAACTCCTTCTTCCTTCTTGATGATGGATAAATATCAGGACTCTGTATCCTGCACAAATGAAAGATTGCATCGTTTGGAATTGAGCTGGTAAAATCATAATATATTCTGCAAGCGATTTGTGAATAAAAATTAATGGAATCAAGTAGGAATTATGACAATGTGAATATTACGAATGAAACAAAACGGACTCTCTCTCTCTCTCTCACACACGCGTAAGTTAGATGATTGATAGATTGGATGAAGAAGAATATCTTGGCGGGATCAATAATATTCTCCCTCCACCGTGAAGGTGCCTGTATTTTATAATATCCTTATATACAAAGAAAACACTGACTCCAGAATTGGGTGATAGGAATGGGTAACCTCAATGTGATTAATAATTGAATCACATCCAACCAACCAATCTCTTATAGGATACAATCAACGAATTCTACGGCGGCCCAGGTTTGGTGTTATTATATAATTTTGAAAATTAAAGAGTGGAATACAGCTGATCAGTAGTGGAAAAAAAAATATGACGTGTATGGTGCTTAAATTTGAATAACAAGTTCAAGTTAGCCTGACAGCGTTACTATGTCACAGTCAAGGGATCAAACGTAAAACTGCTGGAACCCAACCCAGCCAAGGTCCTCACCTCCAAAGTAGGAGACCGAAGGGCGTCGTCACAGCGATAAATGAAGTCTATGCACTCTATTGAAGATATTCAGAAGAGAATAAAATTTAGGTATTAAGCTTATTATTAATTGGAAGGATCCAATGCAAATTAGAAACGAATTTGGAATTGAGTTTTAAACAAAACTATTGGTTTGTAGTTCAGTGTCTATGCACTCTCGGTATTAACGAATAACAAGTCCCTTTTTGGGCCGTCACTCATTCAGATCATCCAGACACCAACCCTCGGACTCACGCGATATACGGAGCAAACGATCAACGCACCTCGCGATTTGTCAGATGAATGCTCCAGAGAAAAGTCAAAGACGCCTGAGGTGGGTGCGTTTTAACGGTCGTGTATTACTCCGCGCGACAATTAGCCAATCAGCGTCCGGTTTAAGAGGGACTAATTCCTAATAACTCCCGTGGGACAGAAACAACGAAAAGGCGTTCTACGGTCCCATGCCTATGCCATAGTCGATTCTTGCTAACATCAAGATATTTTTTCCCTTAGAATTAAATGAAACTCACGCACTCATTCTTCCATTCCACATTTCATAATTGTCTTAATTTTATAGTCTTTATATTAACTCATTAAGGGGTTTTTTAGTGTTGAACGATACGAATTTTCAAATAAAGAGTTATAATGAACAAGCTGTACGAATTTGGTCAGCAATAACGTATACTCTTCCCAGTACTGACATATATGGAAGTACAGCTATCGCCTTTAGACACAACTCTTTGACGCCAAGAAGAATAAACATAAACATTTCTTGAACGGATGACCATCTTTCAAGACCCATATTATATCACTCTTACAATAGGTGGTCCATGAGAGTAATAAACATTCATCCGTTATCCCATACAGGAAGTCATAATTTTTGAGACAAAACTAAACGAACAATTTAGAAAGAAGGGTATCGGAATGTACACTCTTAATGACAAAAATGTGCGACTTCCATATGCAGCTAGAAAGATAGCGTCCTCTCTTGAGGGAAAAGAGAAATAAAATATTGAAATGAATGAATGAACGAGACGTTGAAGAAAATGTGAGTTGGAACGTAACAACATCAAAACAGCGTGTTCGGCGATAAGATTCGACAAAAATCCGGGCATCTACTATGACCAATTACCAGACTTACGCACGTCCACCAATGGCTGTAGATTAATCAACTACATAAATATCGATCATCTGTTAAGTAAGATCGAAACAATAACGAAATATGCGAACCTCTCGTCAAATAGTTGTCAAAAGTTCGGAAGTAACTGTTCGGTTAACGACATTATAAACTTATGAAAAAAAGTACTGCCGACAATACGAGAATCACAAGACCAAATTGAAGACTTAGTAGGATATAACGACATTGACATAGCACACAAGGAACTTTTACTCCTTGCGCACCCTCGTTAAAAGAGAGCTTGGTTCGGATTCGTTGGCAAAATTCATAAAACCTTGTACGGAACATTAACTGAAGATGACGGCGAATATTATAACGAACAGATAGATAGACTATTCAACGACACCAACCACCTGCCCGACTTATTAGCAAACCAGACGAGTATTGTCGAATCAATGCTAGGAGCCCATCGGAAAGAGTTAGATAACATAAATATACATTAGAATGAACTCGATACACGAACAATGCTATTGCGCGATAAAATACACTGACAATCACCCAATTACGACACATTGTTGCGTTAGACCAAGCTATCAGTGAACATCAACTCAACCTACACTATTTAACAGACGCAATACTTTCCGCGCATCAGGGAATTATACACCCTAAGATCCTTACCCCTAAACAAATTATATCCAGCCTACGTCATATTCAATCCTTGGAACCCCTCCTAAGATTTCCCCTTCCATTAAGAGATGTATATGCAGAAGAACTAATCAGAGTATCCAGACTAGAAGTAATACATACGACTCCAAATTTAATATACGTACTATCAATTCCTCTACTAGATGATGCTACGTTTCATCTGTACCACTTGCTCCCAATCCCAGTTAGACAAAATTACGATAAAACTACAAACACATTCGCTTGCATAGTTCCTCATAGCGATTATATGGCAATATCTACGGACAGAAATTCTTACTTCCATTTATCGAAAACAGATTTCACGGACTGTAAAAAATCACAGAACTCTTATATCTGTACACAAAGCTAGCCCATTTATCACAGCAATAACCACAAGTCACGTGAGATGCAATTATTCTTAGATAATTTTCCTAATCGATTAAACACATGCAATGTTAGAATAAACTTATTCGACGGATCATATTGGTCCAAACTAAGACCTCCTAATACCTGGATTTACTCTTTATCAGATCCTGAAACCATCCACATCATATGCCCCAATACACACACAACACGCGTAACCCTCTTCGATTCAGAAATATTCAAATTAAATAGTGGATGTTCAGGACGTTCGGAGACTGTAACACTCAGTGCCTCCAATTCAATCTCGTCGACCGAAACGCATTCATATATTCCAGAATTTACCTTGAATCTCACTAAAATATTTCAAGAACTGAACAAGAGCCAAACTGTGAATTTATCCACAGTTCCCATATTTCACAAATATAAGACCACACTTTTAGACGCCGACGACTTAAAATCTAATAGCATTGCATTGAACGACATAATAAAACAAGCAAAAGAAATGAGCACGCATAAACGCACACAACAAAACGCAGACAATCTAATAACCGGCCTTTCCTACGCCGCTATCGGTTTAGGCCTGCTAGGATGTTTGTTCCTGGCCTATAAAATGTCATTATTTGGGAAAATTTTTAGAATCGTTGCGTGCCTCAAGAAAACAAAAAAACGCAACAATGAGCGTTTGAAAATGGCCACGTACGAAAGGCCTGTTGAACTAGACATTATCCATCCACATCTACTCCAAAATCCTAGGCCGTCGACGACTAGAACTCAACACGAATCGAAACGTAAGACCCAGGTCTCGCTTGAACTAACACCTTACAGACCAAAGCATACAAGACCTATCCAACCACCCGATACCCATCCGATCGAAAACAACCTACCACAGCTAACGTATTATTAGGTTAGCTGATTATAAAAGTATAAACGCTACTACGCTGCTACGTCTAGATCGAATGATCAATAATACACTTAAATCTAGTGAGGACGATGAATAAATTTTTACCTAACTAGAGAATAACCTCGTAAACACTAGAAAACCTAGATCAGTGTCATACTAGCGCTAAGAAATACGATTATCACCAGCCTATAATACATGATATGCAGCGATATATGCTGATGTTAAGATTAATTACCAACTAGTTGAATTTTTATGTTATGACAGTAGATAAAATTATACTTCAAATAGCTTGGATTCCGAAATTTTCCATCGAAGATGAAAAAATGATGGATACTACCTTTGGACATACAATCATTTATAAAGACTTAAAGATTTTCTCAATTCTACAATGAAAATGTACTGTTTCAAACTGGTGTAATTTTTGAATGAATTGTTTTATTAGGTTATTTTTATGGGTTTATTAGAAAATAAAAGGTTCGATTAACATTTTTCTGATGGAAGTTTTGATTTACAATTGAAATTCATACTTGAATTGCGTATTATTATAATGTATTAATAATCTGAATAAGATAGATACACAAACACGTACACATACAAGTACACGTGATTTTGTAAAGTACAGTCTTTCACCAATAAATTTCCCATGGTATCGGAAAAATTTTGTTCTGTACCTCCACACTAATACACACTATCCATACTATAATTATGTTATTTCATGTACAACACTATCTGAAACTGTTATATATGTGAATAACTTGTAAACTACACAGCCAGACCATACAAACATATAGCTACACATACACACCTAATTCCTTCGATGGAAACATACCCCTCAAAATTCAGTGGTATGTTTCCTCTAACGGACGGGCCTTACCACCCGAACGTGCCTCCTCACCATCCCTACAATCTTTCAATTCCCACGTTATACGATCCTTCACCTAACCGCCTGCTCTTATCTCTAGTTAAGCTATCCCCTCATCTTCACCTGACTCCTGTGCTACCAAGCCCTGGGAATCACACTATGCTTACCTCCGCACTTTTGCGTTCCCACTCTAGCGACTTCTCCTTCGACCATCCTACGAAACACTTCAATTTCGACCTTACAACTGTTAACTTCATCCTGGACCTTCTAACCAAAACCCTTACTTGTGAGCCGCTAAACTATTCACCTTCATACAATCATTCAAATCAACACTAAACACTAACCACTAGACAATCGGCCTAATAACGCGCCATTATATCAATAAATTACGTCTATAAAATTCCGAACATTTTATTCACCACTCCCTCATCGGTCCCTCAGGCGATCCCTAATAAGTTAGGATATAACATGAGCACGGAAAACTGGAAATATCCCGCCAAAAAAATCAAACGTAGTTGAAACCGTTGAGTATCTCAAAAAGGGATGATTGCTTCCGAAATATCCCGGCGCAGTTGTTCTGAGCACGGAAAACTGAAGAGATCCCGCAGAAAAAATCGAACCTAGTTGAAACCGTTCGGTATTTCGAGAACGGATGATCGCATCCGAAATTTCTCAGCGCCGTTGTTCTGAGCACGGAAAACTGGACAGATCCCGCAGAAAAAATCGAACTCATTAGAAACCGTTGAGTATCTGGAGAACGGATGATCGCATCCGAAATTTCTGGGTGCCATGTTCTGAGCACGGAAAAGTAGAGAGATCCCGCAGAAGAAATCAAACCTAGTTGAAACTGTTACATACAAATGGAAAAACCCGAGCGGTCGGGCCGTTGACAGGTGTAAAGTCAGTTGTGTAACACACGTCGAAATATACGAATTGAATAAAATGGATTGATCGATCTTACAACGGTCTACCTACCGATAAACCTAATTTCGGATCCGTCTTTGCAAAGCCCTATACAGGGGCGCGCGTTACCGGAACTCCTCCTTCGTTCTTGATGATGGACAAAAATCTGGACTATGTATCATGCACAAATGGAAAATTGCATTGCTTGGGATAGAGCTGGTAAAATCATAATATATTCTGCAAGCGATTTGTGAATA
This sequence comes from Phymatocera aterrima, assembly GCA_963170745.1. NCBI lineage: Eukaryota > Metazoa > Arthropoda > Insecta > Hymenoptera > Tenthredinidae > Phymatocera > Phymatocera aterrima. The sequence continues at coordinate 12,507,177 of OY720665.1, read as the reverse complement.
AAAATTAATGGAATCAAGTAGGAACTATAACAATGTGAATATCACAAACGAAACAAAACGGACTCTCTTTCTATCTCTCTCTACGGCCGTAGTAGCGCAGTGCCAGCACTCGAGACTACGGTGCGGGAGGACTCGAGTTCAAATCCCCGGCCAGTCGAGGAGGGCCTGAGCGGCAGCCTGTGAAAAAATGTAAGACGGGTCGCGTCGTTCAGGTGCTGAATCGGTGACCGGTGGTTCGGGGCTCGAGTCCGGCTACACCCGGACAAGGTTTTCCGGCAGTTTCCCTTGTCCCCCGTGTGAATGCAGGGTGTTTCTACTTCCGAAACTGTCCTGCTTACTCTCCCACTCCCCCTGCTAGCTCTTAAGTATATTTACAAACATAATTGTAATAAAAATAAAGGTTTTCTTTCTTTCTTTCTTTCTTTCTCTCACACTCGTAAGTGAAATGAATTTTAGATTACTGATAATTGACAGATTGAATCAAGAAGAATATCTCGACGGAAACAATAATATTCTCCTTCCGTCCGTGGAGGTTCCTATGTTTAATAGTATCCTGATATATAAAGGAAAGGCTGACTCCAGAATTGGGTGATAGGATTGGGTTACCTTAATGTGATTAATAATTGAATCACATCCAACCAACGAATCTCTTATAGGATATAATCAACGAATTCTTCGGTGGCCTAGGTTTGGTGTTATTATATAATTTTGAAAACTGAAGATGGAAATACAGCTGATCAGTAGTGGAGAAAAAAATACGACGTGTATGGTGCTTAAATTTGAATAACAAGTTCAACTTAGCCTGACAGCGTAACTATGCCACAGTCAAGGGATCAAACGTAAGACTGCTGGAACCCAACCCAGCCAAGGTCCTCACCTCCAAAGTAGGAGACCGAAAGGCGTCGTCACAGCGATAAATGAAGTCTATGCACTCTATTGAAGATATTCAGAAGAGAATAAAATTTAGGTATTAAGCATATTATTAATTGGAAGGATCCAATGCAAATTAGAAACGAATTTGGAATTGAGTTTTAAACAAAACTATTGGTTTGTAGTTCAGTGTCTATGCACTCTCGGTATTAACGAATAACAAGTCCCTTTTTGGGCCGTCACTTATTCAGATCTTCCAGACGCCAACTCTCGGACTTACGCGATATACGGAGCAAACGATCAACGCACCTCGCGATTTGTCAGATGAATGCTCCAGAGAAAAGTCAAAGACGCCTGAGGTGGGTGCATTTTACCGGTCGTGTATTACTCCGCGCGACAATTAGCCAATCAGCGTCCAGTTTAAGAGGGACTAATTCCCAATAACTCCCATGGGACAGAAACAAAGAAAAGGCGTTCTACGGTCCCATGCCTGTGCCATAGTCGATTCTTGCTAACATCAAAATAATTTCTCCCTTAGAATTAAATGAAACTCACGCACTCATTCTTCCATTCCACATTTCATAATTGTCTCAAATTTATAGTCTTTATATTAACTCATTAAGGGGTTTTTTAGTGTTGAACGATACGAATTTTCAAATAAAGAGTTATAATGAACAAGCTGTACGAATTTGGTCAGCAATAACGTATACTCTTCCCAGTACTGACATATATGGAAGTACAGCTATCGCCTTTAGACACAACTCTTTGACGCCACGAAGAATAAACATAAACATTTCTTGAACGGATGTCCATCTTTCAAGACCCATATTATATCACTCTAACAATGGGTGGTCCATGAGAGTGATAAATATTCATCTATTATCCCATACAGGAAGTCATAATTTTTGAGATAAAAGTAAACGAACATTTTAGAAAGAAGCGTATCGGAATGTACACTCTTAATGCCAAAAATGTGCCACTTCCATATGCAGCTAGAAAGACAGCGTTCTTTCTTAAGGGAAAATAAAAATAAAATATTAAAATGAATGAATGAACGTTAACGTTAAAGAAAATGTGAGTTGGAGCGTAACATCCCTCCCCCCTTAAGAGAAATCAACGTCCTCGTTGATAAAGTTATTGCAAATGTTAATGATTTTGAATCGAGTCACTATTGCTTGTTGTTATAATCTGATTATCATTTATCCTTATCATTACCTAATTAGAACGGTATGCAATGAGAAATTCGGTAACACTTAAGCCGTTCAATCAATAAAACAAATTTTGATGCCACCAGTTAGGGTAACCTCAATGTGCGACTCGCGTCGGACAACCGGTGTATCTTTTTAAACGGCTCATATAACCCTACGGAAGTTATTGTTTTCCTTTTATATGTATAAAATAATATTTGGTATAAGCAATACTGGCAAATTCTTAGCAAAAATAAGGATAAAGATTTCAGCAGCTTTTTTTGTATTTTTTTCCTCTTTTTTTTTATTTATTTTATTTTTTCCCCCGAGCTGGTCACCGGTTAGGGTGACCTGAATGTGATCTACAAGCATTTCATTTTTTTTTTATTTATTTTTTTTTTTCCCCCGAGCTGGTCACCGGTTAGGGTGACCTGAATGTGATCTACAAGCATTTCATACGCTCAATATATAATAACTTTCAATTATAGCTTTAGGAAAATAGACTCATGAGTTAACTAATAATATTAGACAGATCTTACTCTAAAAGAAGACGAGAAGAAGTTCTGGTGTAACAAATTCGGAGATAGATATTCCTCCTATCCTTCCGTTTCGGGAATGCGCTGGTCTCCCCCAAATATAGTTCTAGTAGTCTGCTTGTTGGATGAGTTCGGAGTAATCGGTAGGCACAATCAACAGTAGGCCGACCAACGTTGATACAGCCCTCGAAATTGGCATAAGTCAGTTGACGATTATGCTGCGTTAATGCGCAAACGTCTTCGTCCGTGATTCCATGGTTGTCCCGGCAGTCAAGATTTGCTGAGTTCGGCAGGAGTTTCAAGAAGTAGCCCCCCATGCTCGGATGTAGATAGCTCATGCCCAAGGTGTGCGGGTTAATGAGTTTTCCAATTGGATCGAGAACGAATTGCACCCTGAGATTGGTGTCACCGGCAATATTCAGTTCTTCAATATCGCGCATGTGTTCGGCAATACCATTCAACAATGTTGAATTCACCCAGTCGCAGAGAGTTAACTCCAGACATTCCTCCCTTTCAAGCGCGGATGGTAGACCAAGTTGAAAGTCCAAGGGCCCTTCGTATAGTTCAACATAATCTCCTACCTCCCATGCATCTTCAGGTTCAATTTCGGGCGTTGGTCCTTCTATTATGCTCGCGTGGATTTTTAATGATAAGAGTGTTTCGGAGAGCGTCTTATTGGAGATTATTGCCTGGAATATATCACTTCCATGTAAATTGGTGCATTCCTGATTTGCAGATTTTCCAGACGTTTTTGGTTACTTAGACAGTTACCAAGTCCTTCCGCCGTTAACTTTTCGCATTCCAGAACCTGTAGGGAATCTAGATTAATGATTTTCATAAGTGATTTCCCAGATACCTCATTGTTTTGAAGTGTTAGGCTTCTCAGGTTTGGATTTTGTTGAAAATAGAGATGAGACTACCCTCGATGGGGCCTAGGCATTCTCCAATTGTCAGATCTGTTAACTGGCGTTGGCTTTCCCCAATTTGTCTAAGGGTACCTTCCTTTACGGTTACCCCCGCCAAGTTAATGTAGGTTAGGTTCAGGCAATTTTTTACCACTGCCGTCACCGCTTGAGACTCCAATTTAATGGATTTATAGATTTGTAGTTGCGTAATATGAGGCCCGCATCTCAATGCAGCCCAATGGAGACCCTCCGTAGATATTGATGTTATTCCTCGCGTCTTCCATTTCCAATCGGTGGTTGACAACACCCGAGTTCCTCTATGAGATTCCCAGCTTCCTTCCCGCCAGCTCCAGGATACCATTCCCATGACGGCTCTCATTTTATATGTTAAAAAGGAGGCTGTCACCGAAACACACTCCGGGGGTAGCACGGAATTATATTGGTGTACGTATCCTGGAAGTGCCTCAGGTTCGTTCGACAGAGGTTCTGGTTGAATCTTCGGTAACACTTTCAGGTCGTGCCAGGAGTCGGCCCTCAGAATCTTCACAACCTTTTTCTCAATCGTCAGTTTTCCGGATGTCAGGGTCAATGCTTCCTCTGCTGCTGCTGGAGTTGCGAAAGTCAGGAATACTAAGTCGGTAATGGCCCTTCGTAAGATAAAGATCTCCTTCACATCATAAGGCTGAAGCAGCTTTGCTAATTCTGTTTTCCGTACGGACTTTCGGAGCCCTGGTATAAGTAGCCTTCTTGACGTGGACATGTCGATACCTTATGCGTACTTCACTGGTGGAATAACATGAATGGTAAAAGTTGATAAAATAAGAAGAAAATTAATGGATAATTCGGTTCTAAAGGAGGCAATCGTGTTGAAATTCAAGAAAAGGAGTTGTCACCCAAACGGGACAAAGTGGAAAAGAGAAATTAAAAAAAAAATGTGTATGGGCAGGATTAGAAGAACAAAGTTCGCAAATCTTAATTAACTAGAGCTTGCTGATTTGGCAATACTCAGGGATGCTCATTATTGGGAGCGGCGGCGGTATTTATGGAATCGAGATGAGGTCCCTCTCCCGCCTCTATCGCCCACAATTCTGAAATCACATTTGGTTTAGTTCTTTTTTTACGAAGACTTAGCAGATTAAAAATTTGGAAACGATAATAAATACAGGTTATCAAAACTATCAATCCCCCTTGCACCAAATATCCCCAATAAATCAAGTTTTGTTTGATGCTGTTTGGATCGCGTATGTGTTCCCAATTCCTCCAGTTCACTTTCAACTTCATATAATGATTTTCCTTCTTCAAAACTTGATTCCAAATTGGGTGGTACATCTTCTAACTCATCTATGGCCCGATGAGCTTCTAACTTCGGCGATACAATGCTAAGGTTAAGCGCTAGGCGGGGATGGTACAGATATTGTTCTTCCCCCAGAAAAGTTTCCACTCCCGGTAGAGTCACGTAATGCGTCTTTGCAGTGCATCTCACGTCCACCTGTAGCACTCCCGCTCCCGTAAGAGTAATGAGTTGATCCGGAAGATTTTCACAGACTATTTGTATTATCTCCGGTTCCTGCAGTGAATATAGCCAAGCACCAATGGAATGAAGTCTCGTCCAGTAAGGGTCATGTCGTGGTTTAAGTCGTATGTCACAGAATCTGAACACTAATACGTCTGGATTTAATAATAATGAGATCTCGCATTCATTGGAAGTAGACACCTCCTTCAAAGGAATTTGTAGAATGCACAAGTGACTATGCCAAGTGATAGTACAGGCTCGAATATAGCTTTCATCGGGTGAGAAATAATATCGATGATCTTCACTGAGTCCAAGATATTGTGTTTGTGGAATAATTTGTGCCGAAATGGTTTTGTTGTCTAATATTTGAGGCATTGGCCAGGTGTGCATTTGATAAAGATGATAATCCGTCCTTTCCGTTAATGGCAATCGTAGAACCACCATTATCCTTCCCTCATGGGATCCTAATTCTACGCTAGAAATTTTGGCAATCTCTTCCGCCCGATAATGATGTCGTGGCAATGGTAATTCATATTTGTCTACTCTCTCGTGAATTTCTCGTATTACTGTCCGTAATTGTTGTCCACCTATTAAGGAGGAGTGTACCTTGCCTTCTTTGGCTGCCACTATAGCTTCCAAATATTTGTCTGAGATTTTTATATATTGTTCCAAGGATTCCTCCAAATGATGGAAATATTCAATTAATACAAAATTTTCTTTAAGGGTTTCAACCATTTCTCTATTTTGTCTAATGGCCACTTGATTGGCGTATGTCACATTATGTAACTCGTGCAATTTCCCGGAAACAATATGTGTTTGATTCTTTAAAATTTTTGTCAACTGAGTTTGATCTCCATAAAGTTTGTCAATTTCGCGATCGTAGTATTCTCCATCCTCCATAGTTAGGGTTCCGAACAGCCAACGACTCACAGAGCCGACAAATCCAAACGGAGCGCTTCTGCGTACCTACTATTGAATGTGGTAGTTTTTCCGTTTCAGGTGAAGCAATTTCTGTAACTAATTCTTGCATTTCAAGCCTCAATTCTTGGGCTGTCTCAAATTTTCCTAATAAGGTCTTCCTGTTTAGCTTCCAATCCCAACAATAGCTTTTCTTCGTCGCCACACTATCCCGGTATATTTGCTTATAAATTATTGCATCTTCCGGAAATAGAAGGTCGTGCAGTTTTACATCTATAAAAAGCACAATCTTCCATTCGGCTACCTTAATTTTGAGGTTATATAATTTCTCAAAATATAAGCCAGGGCTTGAGTTGATCGTCGTTACTTCATAGTTATTGGTCCTCTTCCCGGGGATGATCACGCAGCTTAGAAAAATCGAAAATTTCAACATTGTAGTGGTTTACGGGAACTTTCTCCAAAGTAGGATCTCGTCTCAAAGTAAGGGTAGTTGCTTTGAGTGGGGGGGAGAAAAAAATTTTTTTTTTTTTTTTTTTGTTTGTAGGTTCTGTCAATAGCTGTCTGTCAGTCAGTAGGCTAATTCAATCTTATCTATGTGTTTTACAAATCTCTTACCATCCTCAGTCTCAAGTACCACGCCATTATTCTCCAGAATCTTAACTATTTTGTGTGGTCCTGTATACCTCTTCCCGAATTTTCCCCTTTTCACATCTACTAGTACACGTCCCACTTCCCCTACCTTTTCAGTGAACGGATGAGCTTTTTGATCATAGTTGAGCTTCGATCTTCCTTTAGCCTGGGTCATATTATTAGCAGCCAGAGTTTGCATTTCTACCAGTCTGATTTTAAGATCTCCGAGATAGGTGTTGTATGTTGGAAGCTCCTCGTTCATCGGAAATGCAGTTGGGCACCGTGCAAGTTTACCATGCACTAATTTATAAGGTGTGAAATTGGTGGCCTCATGAACAGATGTATTATAGGAAAACATAGCAAAAGGTACTATTTCGTCCCAATCATCAAAATCTCTGAGATAATGTTTAATATATTCAGTTAATACCATATGGCTTCGTTCTAATGCGCCATTGGATTGCGGTCTATAACTAGAAGTGGTAACATGTTTAATTTTAAAAGCTTTCGCCAATTCCTGAAATAATTTGTTAACAAAGCTTGTACCTCTATCGGTCAAAATCACGCGCGGGGCGCCGTATTGCAAAATCAGGTGTTTGGCCATGGCATGAGCCACAGTTTCTGCGTTGATATCGGGAATAGGAACTGCTATGCAAAATTTTGTCAAATTATCCTGCATAGTCAGGATATGTTGGGAGTGGACCAACAGTATCGAGGGATATTTTCTCAAACGATTCTGACGGCGTATCCGTTATTAGCATTAGCTCTCTAGTTCTTACTCGTACCAGCTTCTGTTCTTGACAGCTGTTACAGCTGCGTATAAAGCTACTTATTTCTTCGCGCATATTCTAGGCCAATAAAATCTTTCACGTATCCTTCGATACGTTTTGGTATCTCCTTTATGTCCGCCCAGTAAACTACTATGAAGTTCTGGAATTATTCCTTGTCGAGCTTCAGGTCGAGGTAATTGTGTTATTCCAAGACAAATAGTTATGGTAACGTTTTCATCCTCAAATACCCCTGTTAACAATCGAGGCCAGATCAGGGTAGATAATTCATCTGTAAAATCGCCCGATTTCGAAACTCTAATGGTTTTTACTTCCAAACTTTGTAACGTTATTTTTAAATTTTCTAAACCAAACCTCACATTTTCAACTGAAATTTTGTCATAATATTTATTTTTAATCACAACACTGAATACACGGTGCGCTCCGCGTTTTGTTATTAGAATTTGACCAATTTTTGGTTTTGCTTGTCTTTGTTTGTCCGAGTCTATAATTTCTAAATCAAAAAGAAGTTTAGAAATAGTAGTAGATATTTCTGAATCTGTGGATGTAAAATGAACATAATTATCACGAAAATAAGTCAAGTTCTCACGAGTAGTGATCATTTTATTTCGTTTTTGATTTCGATTCTCCGGCAAATTCAAAGGTGACGTTGGTGCCATATCTGGTAGTATACCTTCTGTTACGGGTATACCCACAGATTGTTTATGAGAAACTAACAGGTTATCCAGACGTCTAAATGAATTAGTTATATTATTTTCCCGAGTTTGATCTGCAACTTGTGGAGTGGAGAATGCTATAGGGCGTGGTACACCCAGCGGAGTTTGGGATTCCGACTGCCGCGAAGGTCGGACAATAACCGATTCATCCGACCAATTTTGACCTTGATCGGCTAATTTCTCACTGTCTACAATTCTTTGTCGCAAGCGATTCGATTCCTCATGCAACAGGGTGGTGTTTTTACGAGAATCAATTATTGTTCGGTCTAGTAATTCTTCATCGGATGAGTCATCAAAGCTTATGCGCGCTCTAGCGACATCATCGTCAGTATTGTTGTCGTCATTGTCCAAGGCTGGGGGTTCCATTACTATAGTAATGTTTTCAGGATCTGACGAACTTTCTAATAAAGTCGGAATTTCTTCATTAGAACTTTTATCAGTTGCATTAAGTTTCGTCTCCGCTCGAGAGTGAAAGCCTAGGTTTGGTAGGACACTCTGTCTCTCCCGGTAGGCCGGCGGGTCAGACGACTCGTCATCCGAGTCTGGCAAGGCCTTCTCCATTGCATTCAACGTTGGTCTTGATTTTTCCGAAACTTTTGCCCTGGAACGTGTTCTAGTTGCTACGGCATAAGGGTCAACCTCCGGTCCCGGCTTAGGAATACTTCCGCTACTCGGCCTTCCCCTTTTTGGTGGTGCGGGAATTTCCACGGGTTCAGAACAATCCCTCAAAATCGGTAACTGTTCAACTGGCGGTCCCTTCTTTCAATGCCCTCCCGGCGAATTAATTACTGGGTACGCATGGCGTGTTACTGGGTCAGAATCACTATCTGAATTTAGATTAGATTGTTTCCTAATAATTTTAGTCGTCACGTCAGATTTGATTCCTGTACAAATTGTAATTTTGATTCCCGTCGCAATGAAAATAAAGCGTAGCATACCCCGCACGTTATTCCAATTTGATTTATCTAACCCACATCCGATCCTTGGCAATGTTACACTCCTAATCGAGTCTTCTTCCAAAGTTTTCCGAAATTTAATCAAACTAATATACAAGTCTTCGTAAGTAGGTTTATCCCAATAGTTTATCTTAATCATGATGTAATGAATTATTTTATCAGATGTTTTTAATTTAGTAACCGAATGTAATTTAGCTTGAGTTTTTAATTCTTTGGGTACTCCGTACCGTTTTTTAAATTCGAGTGCAATTCCTGCGCTCATCTCAAGGTCAACAGAAACGGTATGCGCATAGTTGTCCTTCCGACTAAATAAGTCAGCATGTACTTCCTTAACGTCTGAATTTTGAATAGTTTTTGATCTAATGATTTTAGAATATTCTGAATACTCCGGGAAAGAGTCTACTGCACACACAGCTACGGATTCGTCATCATCTCCCGAAGAGAAAGAGGATGAGGAATCCGAAGTGGAAGAGTCGTGCACCGGATTCCTGGATAATGCGTCCGCGTTGGCGTTCAACCTACCTGCCTTATGCTCGAACGTATACTCATAATCGCGTAATTTCAATCGCCAACGTATTAGACGTTGACCAGGGTCTTTTATGGAGTCTATCCACCTCAGTGGATCATGATCGCTGACTAAAGTGAATTTACGTCCGAACAAATAAGGTTGAAAATGCAATACTGCATTTAAAACGGCCAGACACTTCTTTTCAGTGGTGAAATAATTTTGTTCCGGTTTAGTTAATGCCTTAGAAAGATAAGCGACGGGCATATCGTGTCCGTTCACTTCCTGACTTAAAATTGCTCCTATCGCATAATCAGATGCGTCTGTGGTGAGGGTGAAAGGTTTATCAAAATTTGGATACTGTAGTATTGGGTGTTGGCATAATGCTTTTCGTAAAATTCGGAAACTTCGGCTTTGTTCTCTGCCCCAGATGAACGGTACTTCTTTCTCCAATAGTTCGGTTAATGGTTTAGCTTTTGCAGCGAAATCCTGGATGAATCTTCTATAATATCCCGCTAGTCCTAAGAATTGTCTGATATTCTTTTGCGTCTTTGGTCACGGGAATTTTCTCACAGCTCTGATCTTAGTAGGATTTGGTTTAACACCTTCCATGCCAATGACATGCCCCAGATAAGCTACTTCGGTTTTTAAAAACTCGCACTTATGTGGCTGCAAGGTTAAACGAGCCTCCGACAATTTATTAAACAAGCGACGAATTTTCTTTCCGTGTTCCTCCAAGTTCCTAGCAAGAACAACTATATCATCCGAATAAACAGAGACTTCCGTGCCTTGTAAGCTACGCAGCGTTTGATCCATTAGCCGTTGGAACGTTGCGGGAGCGTTTTTAAGCCCTTCTGGCATTCTGACGTACTCATAATACCCATTAGGTGTTGTGAGTGCAGTTTTCGCGCGATCACGCGGATCCATCTCTATCTGTTGAAACCCGCTAGCGAGATCAAAGGAAGAGAAGTACTGCGCTTCACCAAGATGATCAAGTATATCCGCGATGTTTGGCAATGGATACGCGTCTCCCACAGTCTTTTCATTTAGTTTACGAAAATCAATTACCATCCGCCACCTCAGATTTCCTTTCGAATCAGGCTTCTTGGGTACAATCCAAAGTGGAGAATTGTAAGGAGAATTCGAAGGTTTAATGATGCCGTTGCCCAGCTTAGTACGGATTTGATCCTCAATTTCAGTCTTATGTAACGGAGGAAATCGATATTGCCGTGTATTAATAGGAATATCATCTACGGTTGGAATGCGGTGGTTAATTAATGATGTGGATTTTTACTTATCCCCAGGCAAATGGAATAAATTCTGAAATTCTTCAATTATGTCCAAAACGTGTTCTCGTTCTTCTCCACTCAAATGTTCCAAATGTAATCTAGATGCAATTTCAGAATTTCGATCAAGTTCGGCAGCTATTGAATCAGTTTCGTCTGATTAATAATTTCGACAGTCATTGTCTTCGGAAAAACTATGATATTCAAAAGGTAAAATTTCTTGAGGTGGTATTTCTATCCCCTCATCTTTTTCTAAAGTATTAATCGCTAAAACATAGCATGTCCCATTTTCAGCCGAAACAGCGGCCTCGCCTAAATGAACTCCATCGATAGTCTCAATTCTTGGTAAGTAACCTTCCTTTAAATCGCAGTTGATAACACCAATCGCGACAGGCTGTCTAGTGCGTGCACAAATATGAAAAACGCGTCTTGAATAATTATTATTTGTACCTTGTGTTGAATCGATCTCTTTTCCTCCAATAAAACGAAATGGTCGTATCGGTTCGGACTTAGTCACGGGCGTGGTATGCGTGAACGAAATTTCGGCTTTTTCTTTTCGTGAATAATCTTTACCGAGTATTCGATCGCTAACTAGAGGGAATTCTGAAGGTACTACATGAAATTCGTGTGGTTGTCCTTGCACTGTCAATTCAGCAGTACCTATTGTTATCACCTTATCCGTGGTTATTCCCGTTACTGTTACTGATTCATGCACAGCGATCAGTACGTCAGGGTATAAGGAACGCGCTTCAACAAGGCTTATATCTGCGCTTGTATCTACGAGGAAGATTGCTGTTCGATCTTTTAACTCCGGAGCCGTAAATTTTATTAATGGAGATTCTCGACTTGACTGGCACGTATAAACTCTTCCTCTGGTTGAGAATCTCACTGTCGCACGACGCTGGGGTTCCGTCTTTCCCGAGGTCACGTCTGTCCGTCGGGTCGGCTGATAGTTTAAATTTTCCGCTGAATTATGTGAACGCGGTGAAGGGGATCGTGATCCTAATCTATCATCATCATTCCCCCGTGATAGTTTAGTCGAGTCAGGTTTGCGATAATTATAATTTGGAGAATTTGATCTAAACCTGGGGTTATTAATTTTTCCATCTTGTGAATGAAAATTTTGAGAGTTAAAATCTTGAAAATTTGAATTCTGCAAGTCCGAAAGCAAAGTTGAACTTCCGGATTGCGAATGAATGGGTACTCCTGAATGCGCATAAGGTGGGAAATACGGATACGGGATCGGTGGAGAATAATATGGGTGCGGTGAATGATAAGGTGGTTGGCAGCTCATATAATGTTGACGATAACCCGCATGCCTGAGGGCATCGGGCGAGCGCGCGCGCTCAGCCGACGGCTCCTGTGACTGTAATATACTTGACGGTGACCTTTCCGCCGTAGGTGGGGGACTTTTCGCACGAGGCTCCGTTTCACCAGTAATGGGATAATTAGAATAGCTTCGCGGCGAACTTTGGAAGTTAGATTGATAATTTTGAAACGGACGACTAGGCGAATCGGAACGCGTTCAGATCGATCTCGAGGAATCACCGGTCGGTAAAATTCCAGCATTCATTCACGTTTCTATACGAACAGCATATTTATAAGCATCCCCCAGCGTTTTAGGATCGCGCGCGTCGACGGATCGTGCTATTTCATCAGTCAACCCATGCAAAAAGGCATCTAGTGCACAGTCTTTCACCGGCGTCAGCATTTGCTCTGACGCATTACCGTATTGGTCCTGTAATGAAACCCTTGCACCCCTTATCTATATATTTAATCTGTCATAGAAATCACTAACGGATTCATTTCTTTTCATTCGAACATTTCCAATTTTATGATGATAATACGGATACGTTTTTCCAGGTGCAAATCTGGTTTTTAAATGTTTAATTAGTTCATCTACCGTCGCAAATGTTTTCCCGTAGGTGCTTTCCCGAACAGCACCCTGCAATTTTCATTCTTCTTTCAGATTTCAATCTTTGTACGAAACCGCATGAGTCTGGATTCCGAAATAATTCTTCGAAGAGACTCTGACTCCTTATTTAGATTGAAAGTATCAAGTTACATCGTAAATAACTATATGATTATCACCAGATACAGCCTCTTACATATTTTGCTGAGGGTGATTCTAGAAGTTCCGACGGATGCAATTGTATAGGTATAAATAGTCAGATAGCATTGCGATGCACGCATCAATTGTTCATCTCTTCCAGTGAAAAGTTCAATCAACATGGAATCTGCAAAGTGTCTTAGACTCATAGGCACCATGGAGGATGCTTATAAATTATTGGATCGTGCACTACCTCAAGAGATTGCAAAATGGGTCATGTACGGGACCAGCAACATCAGAATCCTGAGTACAATTTTACGCACCTCAGCTTCTACAGTTGGAGAGAAAGTACGGATTCAAACTACGATTTCACAGCTCAAGTCATTGAGTGAGAAATTCAAAGAGCGTCAACGGCGTGGTGCAGGAGTTGGTGCGCGAAAAGTGAGCGATAGAGTCCGGTGGAAAGATCTGGAATCAGTATTTCACGGAAGAATAAGAATGGGCTCAGTGATAAACCGTAGACATAAAGATTTGCGGTCTTTTCTTAACGACTGCAGAAACGTGACAACCAGCCGGTTGAAAAACGCACTCCGGAGAGATGGAAATCTCAAAGTAAACGGAGTATTAGCCTGCAAGTTTCGCATAATGAAAAATGACGAATCTATAGTAGAAACGAAATACTTTAATACAAAAAACGAGATTGTGCTCCCATCGACGGATATGAAGAGGTGGTTTGACGAGAACATTACCGACAAGATGCTGACCAAGGTGGAGGATTTTCAGCAGAGAGATTCGGGTTGGACATTGGTGGAAATTGAGAATTTGATGATAAACATCAACCGTTTCGAACCTCTACGTGGCGGCTTGTCAACCTATAGTCCACTACCAGCAAATATTCAGGCAAAGAAAGCGGTGGTTAACATCCAGAATGAAGATGAGTACTGCTTTTTGTGGGCCGTTACTGCAGCTCTGCATCCAGTTAAGGATTATGCAGATCGAACCAGTACCTACCCTAGCCTCAGATCGGTATTAAAATATGATGGTATCGACTTCCCAATAGCTTTAAAAGATATCCCGAAATTCGAATTAATGAACAATTTATCCATTAACGTTTACGGTGTAGATATAGATGATAAGCAAAATGATATAGTACCGTATTATTTGAGTAAGAATATCTCTAGCATACCGACGGTTTATCTCCTCACGATTCAGAGTGATGCACATATGAACAGTGACAGCGAAGGTGATGATGATGATGATGAGTCTCAAGCAGTGTACCATTTCGCTTGGATTAGAAATTTCTCCCGGTTACTCAGTTCACAGGTATCGAATCATAACGGTGAAATGCTGCTGTGTGACAGATGCTTGTGTCATTTTTACAAACAGAATTCTTTCGAGAAGCATAGACAAGACTGCATGAAAATTAATAAAACGAAAATGATTTTACCGGAAGGAGAGGATGAAATTTTTAAATTCAAAAATTATCGATTCAAGGAAATTGTCCCATTTGCCGTCTACGCAGATCTCGAATGTATTCTAGAATCTACTGCGAGTGGATCGCAAAAACATGTCCCACACAGCGCTGCGTACTATTTACACTGTGCTTTCGACGAATGCCTCTCAAAATTCAAATTATATCGTGGTAAGGACTGCATTGAATGGTTCGTGGAGGAAATGAGGCATTTGGCCAGATTAGTTGGGTTTTATTTGAAACGTATCGTACCGATGGAGCCGTTGAACGTTGAACAAGAGCGCAATTTCTGTGAAACTATAATTTGTCATATTTGTGAAAAACCATTTGCTCAGGATGATGTTAGACATCGCGATCATTGCCATTTTACGGGCAAGTATCGGGGTGCTGCTCATCCGGGGTGCAATATAAATTACCAGAAATCTCATGACATTCCTGTTATTTTTCACAATTTATCGGGTTACGACTCGCATTTCCTCATCAAATCTCTCGCCACTCGGTATGGCGGTTCAGTGAAACTTTTACCGGTGAACAAGGAAAAATATATATCGTTTACCAAGAACGTTGAAGACACAAATGTAAACTTTTATTTTTTTTACTTTTATATTTATATATGTAACGTTTATCGACTCGTTCAGGTTCATGGCGAGCAGTATTGAGAAGCTTGCATCATATCTGAGTGACGCCGATAAGTCAATTACGCGCTGTCAGTGTAATAATGCCGAGAAATTTCGACTCTTAACGCGAAAAGGCGTCTTTCCGTATGAGAATATTGATAGTTGGAGTAAACTTGATGAACCGAATTTACCTCCTAGAAAAAATTTCTAATCAAAATTAAATAATGCCAGGATTTCTGAGCAGGATTATGAACACGCGAAGAAAGTTTGGGACATTTTTGGGGTACAAACCCTGGGTGAATATTCAGATTTGTACCTCAAAACTGACGTTCTTCTATTAACTGATATTTTTGAAAATTTGTGGCGTAAATGCTATGCGACTTACAACTTGGACCCTCTGCATTATTACACTGCTCCGGGGCTCGCTTTTGACGCTATGCTCAAGTGTACCGAAATCGAGCTGGAGCTTTTCACTGACCCTGAAATGATACTCTTCATCGAAAAAGGTATTCGCGGTGGTGTAGCGCAATGCTCGAATCGATACGCTAAAGCTAATAATCGGTACATGGGTGAGGATTTCGATCCGAGCAAAGATGAGTCCTATTTCATGTATTTTGACGTGAATAATTTGTACGGTGCGGCTATGAGCCAGTATCTACCGTACGCTTCATTCGAATGGGTGGATTGTGAAGTTGATATTCTGAATGTTCCCGATGATTCTCCAATAGGATACATCCTTGAAATCGACTTGGAGTATCCTCGGAAGTTCACGAAATACATAAAGATTTACCTTTGTGTCCGGAACAACTAGCGCCACCGCACTCTAAAAATTCGAAACTCATGACCACACTTTTTCCAAAAAAGAAATACATTGTGCATTACCAAAATTTGAAGCAGAGCTTGAATCTAGGATTGAAATTACGCAAAATTCATAGAATGCTGAAATTTCGGCAATCTCCTTGGTTGAAAAAGTATATAGATTTGAATACTGAGTTACGGAAAAAGTCTAGTAACGATTTCGAGAAAAACTTTTTCAAGTTAATGAACAATGCAGTTTTGGGTAAAACTATGGAGAACGTCAGGAAGCAAGAAGACGTCAAATTGGTCACGAGATGGGACGGTAGATATGGAGCTAGAGCTCTCATAGCAAGACCAAATTTCCATAGCTGCACCGTATTCGATGGCGATGATGATATGGTGATTGTGGAGATGAATCGCGTAAAGTTAAAATTTAATGAACCTGTATACATTGGATTCTGTGTATTAGATATCTCAAAAACTTATATTCATGATTTTCAATATTATTATATTAAAGATACCTTTGGTGATAGAGCCAAATTAATGTACACTGACACGGACAGTCTTTTATATCATTTTTCCGTTCCTAATATTTATGATTACATCAAACGTGATTGGCCTAGATTTGATACATCCGATTATCCGCTGGATAATGTATACGGGGTCCCGTTAGTGAATAAAAAAGTTTTAGGTCTAATGAAAGACGAGGCCGCTGGTAAAATTATAACAGAGTTCGTTGGCTTGAGAGCGAAATTATATGCATTTAAAACTTTAGGGGAAAAAGAAAAGAAAAAGGCTAAGGGAGTGAAGGGATCCGCTTTTAAAACTATAACATTCAATGTCTATAGAGACTGCCTTCTAAATCATCAAAATTTATCAAAATTTCAATATTTAATTAAGAGTAAGAAACACGATGTACATACGATTAAACAAACTAGAATAGCATTAAGTTGGTCAGACGATAAGCGAATGATTCTACCTAAAACTACTGATACTCTTCCATGGGGTTATAATAAATAAAGATCACACATTATATATTCTTCAAAACACATTCGTTGGATTTTATTTCAAAAACCTTACAAGTCAGACCTATTTATCTAACTATTGTGTGAATTATCAGAACCCAACCATTTTACAAAGAGTTTCGGCCCCCGTTTCTTGAGCACCTTCTCTACAAGAAAGATGTCATGATTTTTGGCTTTCAGAAGTTCCTCCTCGTAAAAGCCGCCGGGAACGGGTTGTTCCTGATAGTCTTTGAGCTTGTACGTCACCGGATTCGTATTAGCTATTCGAACGATTGTAAATAGTTGTTCAATTTGGCGTATAATCTTTCTCGAAAACGTTTTTATATTTGCTAATTCGAACCCTGTCCCCAGCTTTGAATTTTGGAGTTTTAGCAGGTTTTACTCGAACTTTCTCGTATACTGTACGTAACAACTCTTTCTCATTCTGAGGTGAAACGTCCTTTGGCTTCATGCGTATGGGTTGATGTTTAGTGTTATTGTAATCTGATACCACAGCAGATAAGATGCCGAGCCACTCGTAATTCCCTTGCAGACTAAACTGCTTCCACATCTTATTTTTGAGCGCACGATTGAATCGTTCGCAGATAGATGCCTTTAGATCACTAAAGGTTGAGTATAGTTTAATACTATATCGCTTCATGAGAGATTCAAAAATGGAATTGTAAAACTCGGTACCTCTGTCAACGTGGAGATTTTTCGGTACACGGCCCTGGCTGAGTATAAATTCTATCGCAGCTGTCACGTCTTTGCCTGCTTTACTCTTTATTGGCACGGTCCACGCATACTTAGAAAAGATATCGACGATAGTAAGCATGCACTTGTGACCCTTATTCACCCCCGCGTATGACGTCATATCAACGAGATCGGCTTGCCAGGTCTCGTCTATACCACGAACGTCCACGCGCCGACGTTGATAATTTTTCCTCGCTGGTTTATGCAGCTCCTCCACGAGCTCCAGTTTCTTCTCGTCCATTTTCCAGTGTTCTCACTCTGCCCTCCAACTCAAAAATGACCTGTACTGAGAATTGCGAATCGCCAAGTCTTGTCCAGTTTTGATATCAACACCAAGGTTTTGCAGAGCTTCCATTATTGTGGTCTCTAATTGAATTGTTACTATGGATTTCGTTTTGCAAAGCTTTACTTTCTTGTAGCATGAAATTCAGAGTGACAGCGTCATTTTGCAGAACAGGATTGGCAGTACTGCAAAGTCTTTTATTTTCAATGTTATAATTCCCATCAGCGGTGAATTTAAATCTAATTCCAGAAGGGCCGCGATTGCTTGCAGCAGTTGCGCTCTTCTCCAACTGACGTCCAAAAACATCCACGCTCATTTTGGAAATGACGTGATGACGATGTGGCGCAGCCTAATAAATAATTCCAGCTTCGCATAATTCTTCAGGTAATTCACCAGCTCATTGGGGTCATCCCAGTGAACGTAATCTATTCTTTGGTCTCCCTGATCAACCATATACTCGGGTAGAATACCGCTGCCTTTACGTTTTGTAGCTTTTGGAGGTGAAATTGAGAACATTTGCGTAATGAAATTTCTGTACTTGTGATTCTTGATATCGCGGATAGATTCATCAGCTCTATAATACTTTCGATGCGCATTCGTTGCAATGACAATTTTTTTATAATTTTCGATATCATTCGAATTTACGTAGGTCTCATCAGGCATTCTTTTGAATAACAATTCAAATAAGCCCTTGATATTAGAGTAACGGGCATCGCCTATACGAATATGATCACTCTCAAAGTCTATCGGTGAATCGCCAATCATCAACTTATCTCCGGCAAGTTTGCGTACACCATAGCTATTATCAAGATCATGCTTTCTACTCTCATCTCGTAATATATCGAGATATACGTTCGGGAATTCATCAGAGGGCTTTGCAGCACTTGGTACAATAGTTGTATTCGCTTCATCCTCATCTTCCTCGTCAGACGTTAAATAACCATCTTCATCTCCTTTCGGTCGAATAGTTTCATCTTCAGTTGGTTCCACTTCTTCTTTTTTTTTCATAGGTTTCACTTCTTCCTTGATAGGATTGGTAGCGTTGGAAACCTTTACCAATTGTTCCAGTGGTGCAATGACCGGTTTGAAAACATCGTTTATTGCCTGCTCGGCAACCTCTCTACCCGATCTTATCATTCTGTGTTTTTGCCGAATTGCAGCACTTGCTTTGGCAATGTGCTGCAAAACCTCTTTTTGTTCACGAATTTTCGTACCTTGCATGTTGACGCAGCTGTGTTAGAAGCTCTACTCACTCCATTCCGACGAATATTTAGCATTTATTACTTGTTCAGGTTCACGAAAGTGCCAAATCCCTTTCTATATCAGCCCTCATTCATCTCGTTATCCTTGTCAATCACCACGAGCCCATACTTATCGCTGTTCCAGCATGCAGAACACAAATCTTTGAATTGTGTGTAAGTCATATCGGTATTCACATGATCGTTGTATATGTGCCTCAAATTCATTTTGTCCTGCTTGAACAAAACTAGTAGATAGGTATTGTCACGAACAAGATGTTTGGGGATGCGTGCGTACGTCTGACAGAGACAGAAGCAATCCACATTTTTGTGTCGTCCCATGCAGAAGAAAGCCCTGATATTATCCTGCTTCTCACACGCTACGTCATCGAAAACTATTATCGAGTTCGGTAGTGCATTATCTGCGGTGATGATATGGTCATTGTGGAGATAAATCGTGTAAAGTTAAAATTTAATAAACATGTATACATTGGATTCTCTTGGTGCTGGTAGCGTCAAATATAACCATGAAAGCTATCAAGACTATGCCACGGTTGACTGTGGCCACTTATTTCTCAAGTTTCCCCGTGGCCAGTTGGACCTATATAAAGATAGCATGTAATTCTACGAAGTCAGTTTGATATTCGCAGTCATGGATGATTCATTTACCTTAACTATATCGGGGAACTCTTCTGTTCTTGAGGCCTAATACTTTCCACCGATTGAACTGTCTCCTTACAAAAATTATACCCTAGGCCTCGTTGAATTGTTAACCTTCAATTCGATTCCTAATATAGACGTAGGACACAATAAGATTCATGTGGTCGAAGAAGCAGTTACAATACCCACCGGCAGTTATGGAATAGAAGATATCGAAAGCTATGTACAGGGTGTGCTGATAAATAAAGGTATAAATATTAACATCAAACCAAACAATAATACGCTACGAAGCGAAATCGAATGTAATCACTCTGTGAATTTCAAACCAAGCGATTCTATAGGCAGTCTATTAGGCTTCACTCCACGCGTTCTGCAAGCAGATGAAATCCACGAATCTGACCTCCCTGTAACTATTCTAAAAGTAAACGCGTTACGAATCGAATGCAATATAACACCAGGTGCCTACATCAATGAGCGCAAAGTTCACACAATCCACCGGTTCTTCCCCGTTGTTCCACCAGGATATAAGATTATTGAAATGCCGTCGCACGTCATTTATCTTCCGGTCACCGTAAAGACTCTAGATCATATTCAGCTGCGCATCGTCGATCAAGACGGCGATTTTGTTAATTTTCGTGGAGAGATTATAACTATAAGGTTACATATCAAAGCTCAGTAATGGGAATCATTTATAACAGGAAGGTTGTCGGTGGTTATAATAATATACCAGGATGCCTCGATCAAGCCAGTCGTCACCCGATTTTCAACACGTTAACACGTCAAAACGTGCTGCTTCTGACAAATCTAGGCCTCAAGGTCAAGGCTTCTGGGCAAAGAATTTCCGTAAAGTGAAACGTAGATTCCTCTGCATTTGCATCATCTGTTACATACCATGGAAGGGGAAATATTAAATATTCAGACACCCGTTATTTTTGACGAATCTATCGCGCACTACGAGATTCACGCACACAAACCGTATGCGTCGTCGTCGTTCAATAACAGTGATGAGATTCGTATCGCTGTCCAGCATCGAGACCTGTGTTTACTACCGAGCAAGAGTTCGCTGCATGTGTATGGCAAGATAACCAAGGCCGATGGAAGCGTCGCGAGCTCGACTCTCGTCAGCAACGCTGTTTGTCACTTGTTTGAAGAACTAAGATATGAATTAAATGCCATAGAAATTGATAGGAGCAAGAACGTGGGCCTCACAAGTCTCATGAAGGGTTACGCTTCTCTAAACCCCGGACAGAATTGGCTACTGGAAAATGCTGGGTGGCTTGATGTGACAGAAAATCGAAAATTGACAGATGCCTCCGGCTATTTTGATGTGTGTATACCGCTCAATATGATTTTGGGTTTCGCTGAAGACTATCGCAAGATCATCGTCAACGCTAAACATGAGCTGATTCTGACACGTTCGAAAAGTGATACGAATGCGATTTTACTAGCTGGAGAGGAAGAAATCAAAATCCAAATCGATAAAGTCGAATGGCTCATGCCATACGTGCGGCTCTCAGATCAGCGAAAAGTACAACTGTTGGATTTCATCGAGAAAGATGCACCGATTCTCATGAGTTTTCGAAGCTGGGAATTGTACGAATATCCCCTACTCCCCACTACCTCG
Organism: Phymatocera aterrima; assembly: GCA_963170745.1. Classification (NCBI taxonomy): domain Eukaryota; kingdom Metazoa; phylum Arthropoda; class Insecta; order Hymenoptera; family Tenthredinidae; genus Phymatocera; species Phymatocera aterrima. The sequence continues at coordinate 12,485,872 of OY720665.1, read as the reverse complement.
AAGCACGTTTGGACTGTGAAGACGTCGACTCAGCTGGAGAAACCTCGATACGTTATGCTTGGTTTCCAAACTGGCCGGAAGAACAACGCAACCAAAAATGCTAGCCATTTTGATCACTGCAATATCACCGATGTTAAACTGTTCCTGACTTCGCAATGCTACCCTTACGGAAACCTGAACCTCGATATGAGTCCCAACCAGTACGCTTTGCTGTACGAGATGTACGCATACTTTCAGACTTCCTACTACGGCAAAGACCCCGAACCGTTGCTGAAAAAGAGTGAATTTCTACAGTTTGCACCCCTGTTCATCATTGACTGTTCAAAGCAAAACGAGTCGCTCAAGTTTGGACCGGTGGATATCCGTCTTGAGTTTGAATCAAAAGATAATTTCCCCGCCAATACGTCAGCATACTGCTTGATCTTGCATGATGGTATAGTTGAATATAACCCTATAAGTGGTGGGGTGAAAAAATTGGTATAAAACCCGTGCACAAAAGCTGTACAAATGAGTTTACTTCGCGATGGAGTTCATAGTCGATCTACAAGGTTTCAAAGTAACCCGCGTTGGATTCAGAGTAAAGGAGCTAGCCTATATCCTGCTCGATGATGAAGAAGAGCAGCCCTCAAACTTTTTATTTCAACCATCATTTAAGTGGGATCTGCTGTCAGCTAAGCAGAAGAGTGAAAATTTGTGGCTGGAGTGAAATTTTCATGGTTTAATGTGGGACTCTGGTGATGTACCCTACGATGATGTGAAAAAGATTCTGGCAGGTCTTGCGAATAGCTCTGCAAAATCTATGTGAAGGGGCTACAAAAGGAGAACTGGCTACAGAGCGAATTTCCTGAATATAGTCGTTGCAAAATAATAGATCTGTTGGATCTAGGTTGCCCCGCCTTGGAAAAATTGAAGAAAGCAGCCTGAACTACCAGCTGTAGGAATCATAATATTCTAAATTTTAACTGTGCTGCTCAAAATGTAAAACTATTACAAAATTGGTTATTAGCGCATCGTATTGCAAACTTGAGTAACGATGAGCCTGATGCGTCTACATCATAAACAATGATTCTGTGCCATAATTGTCAAGATCCGATTCACCTTACTTAACTAATCCTAATCTTACCTACCTGAAGATTGTATATTTAATTACTAAGTTTTTTCATGAATAAAACATTTTTCATAAATATGTGTCTGAATCTTTATAACCACACATTTTTAAGGTTAAGCTGTAGTTAACGGTCAGAATATAAAGATAAAAGATTTGAAGATCTCAAACTTTAGCATAAAGAGGATGATTTCCAATAAATATTCAAGGTTATTCCTCTCGGCTGTAATTCTAGGAACTCTCTTTATCTCAAAAAGATTCGGAGAATCGTCATGAAATCCGATATGTAAGAGGAAGCTTCTGGAATCTTAGGGGCGATCGCATTTCGAATGATATTTATAAAGTTATTTATCGGTGATGATTCCAAGAACTCTGAGAATAATATGATTATTACATCTACTAAGGTTATTCTTAACTAACTTTGATTCATGGGTACACATAGTTTTTTGATAATTATTTCAGTTTATTGAATCTAATTACACGAATGAGTTGATCCTTTTTGAAATTGTTCATAGAGGTAATGGTTGACAAAATTTATAGATAGAGTGAATATAGCGAACTATTGACATACTTTATGTACATGAAATTAGTTCATTATCAAAAGTATTTATTCAAATTCATAAGTAGATCGAATTTATAGTAAATTATTAACATATTTGGATTAATGAAATTAGTTCATTGTTGAAAAACAAAATTTTTTTTCTTGAATAAAAAAAAAAGGGTACAATAGTATGATAATTAAATGCATGATAACATATCTTCATGTATGGATTTAGTTACACATAATTGAATTCGATCTGATTAAATTGGCCACCGAGGTAGCGCATCTGAAGTCTATTCTCTTCGCATGCTTCAGTCATCTTCTTTAACAGATCACTGTCATCGTTCAAGATCTTAGCCATCCGGGCAGGTAGAAATACCGAAAAACTTTCTTCCACGTTAGCGATTATCCTGACGCCGTATTTGGTTTTAACTTGACGCAAGTTCGTAATTTGCAAATCTTTGGATATTTCCAGATCCCTCAATTTTTTTATTGAAAGATATTCTTCCAGTCGACCAACCTTATTGATTTTGGTGAAATCCATGGTATCTTTTTTATGATATATTGTGATACAAAGATTAGAATTTTACTTGGCTTCGTTCACACGCTTCTTCCACTATTCACTTTAAATTTATATTTCTGAATTTTTTTTTTATGTTATTCAGATTCGACTTGGCTTCAATCAAATGTTTAACTTCTTCGATATTTTTGAGCAGTACCCCAATTCGTACTCGTAATTCACGCTACTTCAGAGTGGTTGGACTCATTCGAGAAATAATTGCTTGGTGATGTTCAGATGTGAAATTTTCTCTTTTTATATCTCTACAGCCCCACTAATTTTGCAGCTGGAATGCAGCTTCTAGAACAATCTTTTGTACATTTGTTCGGGATCTTCATCTCGAAATTCCGATTCAAGTGGCAGTTGTAACGGAAATTTCTAGCAAATAGTGATTACATCGCATGATTCTTGGAACTGTTTGTTTGATAAATTTTTGTAGGAATTGAGTTATCCATGGGAGTTTGCAGGACTTCTCAAATTTCAGATAATATTGAAGTCGGTTGCAGTTATTCCAAGGACTGTTGATGATAAAAATTTCAGAGTATTCCAAACTTTAACGTAAGAGTAATGAAATGCGATATAGGTATAAGAGGAAGCTTCTGGAATCTTAGGGGCGATCGCATTTCGAATGATATTCAGAAAGTTATTTATTGGCGATGATTCCAAGAACTCTGAGGATTGTTTATGAGTCGCAGAAAGTTGCGTACTGATCGCAAAGGGTGGATGCCGAGGATTGTTATTCCTGGAGTCGGGCTCTTTGGAGTCGGAAATCTAGGCCAGGGGGGCGGTTTCCTACAAAGCCGCATGAGCGAAGTTTTCGGGATTGCGTGCTACGGCAGAACAGTTTCGTGCGAAACCTGATACCCCTGGTGAACTTTAGAAGACGCCGTGAAATTCTAGAAATTATTTTCCCCGCAATAATTCTGAGATTTGTTTGTACCGTCGGCAATGTACAAAGGGTGAAGCTTGATATCCTGGCAAAATTCGAGTCAGTACGATGACGTATTAATGGAAGCTTCTAGAAGGATCCAGAAGGTCACACGGACACGGCGAAGTGTGCATGTGTGGGTGTGTGTATGTGTGCACAAACGCGTAGTGGTCCAGAACTCTCATTGCTTATCTACTACCGTTTGGTATCTCGAGAAAAGATGATAGCATCCGAAATTTCTCGGTGCCGTTGTTCTGAGCACGGAAAACTGTAGAGATCCCGCAGCAAAAATCAAATTCAGTTGAAACCGTTCGTTATCTGAAGAACGAATGATCGCATCCAAAATATCTCTGCCCCGTTGTTTTGAGAACGGAAAACTGGAGAGATCCCGCAGAAAAACTCGATCCTAGTCGAAACCGTTGAGTAGCTGACGAACGGATGATCGCATCCGAAATTTCTCGGCGCCGTTGTTCCTAACACGGAAAACTGGAGAGATCCCGTAGAAACACTTGAACCTAGTCGAAACCGTTGAGTAGCTGATGAACGGATGATCGCATCCAAAATTTCTGTGCCCCGTTGTTTTGAGCACGGAAAACTGGAGAGATCCCGCAAAACGAATCAAACCTAGTTTAAACCGTTCGGTATCTCGCGAACGACTGATCGCATCCGAAATTTCACGGCGCCGTTGTTCTGAGCAGGGAAAACTGGAGAGATCCCGCAGAAAAAATCGAAGCTAGTTGAAACCGTTCGGTATCTCGAAAACAAATGATCGAATCCGGAATTTCTCGGCGCCTTTGTTCTGAACACGGAAAACTGGAAAGATCCCGCAGAAAAAAACAATTCCAGTTGAAATCGTTCGCTATCTCGAGAACGGATGAACGCATCCAAAATTTCTGTGCCCCGTTGTTTTGAGCACGGAAAACTGGTGAGATCCCGCAGAACGAATCAAACCTAGTTTAAACCGTTCGGTATCTCGCGAACGACTGATCGCATCCGAAATTTCACGGCGCCGTTGTTCTGAGCAGGGAAAACTGCAGAGATCCCACAGAAAAAATCGAACCTAGTTGAAACCGTTCGGTATCTCGAGAACAAATGATCGCATCCTAAATTTCTCGGCGCCGTTGTTCTGAGCACGGAAAACTGGAACGATGCCGCAGAACAAATCAAATCCAGTTGAAATCGTTCGCTATCTCGAGAACGGATGATCGCATCCGAAATTTCTCGGCGCCGTTGTTCTGAGCACGGAAAAGTGGAGAGATCCCACATGAAGAATCAAATTCAGTTGAAATCGTTCGCTATCTCGAGAACGAATGATCGCATCCAAAATTTGTCTGCCCCGTTCTTGTGAGCACGAAAAACTGGAGAGATCCCGCAGAAAAAATCGAACCCAGTTGAAACCGTTCGGTATCCCGAGAACGAATGATCACATCCAAAATTTCTCTGCCCCGTTCTTTTGAGCACGAAAAACTGTAGAGATCCCGCAGAAAAAATCGAACCTAGTTGAAACCGTTCGGTATCCCGAAAACGAATGATCAGATCCAAAATTTCTCTGCCCCGTTCTTTTGAGCACGAAAAACTGGAGAGATCCCGCAGAAAAAATCGAACCTAGTTGAAACCGTTCGGTATCTCGAGAACAAATGATCGCATCCGAAATTTCTCGGCGCCGTTGTTCTGAGCACGGAAAACTGGAACGATGCCGCAGAACAAATCAAATCCAGTTGAAATCGGTCGCTATCTCGAGAACGGATGATCGCATCCAAAATTTGTCTGCCCCGTTCTTTTGAGCACGAAAAACTGGAGAGATCCCGCTGAAAAAATCGAACCTAGTTGAAACCGTTCGGTATCCCGAGAACGAATGATCACATCCAAAATTTCTCTGCCCCATTCTTTTGAGCACGAAAAACTGGAGAGATCCCGCAGAAAAAATCGAACCTAGTTGAAACCGTTCGGTATCTGGAGAACGGATGATCGCATCCATAATTTCTCTGCCCCGTTCCTTTGGACACGAAAAACTGGAGAGATCGCGCAGAAAAAATCGAACCTAGTTGAAACCGTTCGGTATCTCGAGAACGAATCATCGGATCCGGAATTTCTCGGCGCCGTTGTTATGAGCACGGAGAACTGGAGAGATCCCGCGGAAAAAATCAAATTCAGTTGAAATCTTTCGCTATCTCGAGAACGGATGATCGCATCCAAAATTTCTCGGCGCCGTCGTTCCGAGCACGAAAAACTGAAGAGATCCCGCAGAAAAAATCAAATTTAGTTGAAATCGTTCGCTATCTCGAGAACGGATGATCGCATCCAAAATTTCTGTTCCCCGTTGTTTTGAGCACGGAAAACTGGAGAGATCCCGCAGAAAGAATCGAACCTAGTTTAAACCGTTCGGTATCTCGCGAACGGCTGATCACATCCGAAATTGTTCGGCGCCGTTGTTCTGAACGAGGAAAACTGGAGAGATCCCGAAGAAAAAATCGAACCTAGTTGGAAGCGTTCGGAATCTCGAAAACAAATGATCGCATCCGAAATTTCTCGGCGCCGTTGTTCCGAGCACGGAATACTGGAGAGATCCCGCAGAAATAATCAAATTCAGTTTAAACCGTTCGCTATCTCGAAAACGAATGATCGCATCCAAAATTTTTCGGCGCCGTTGTTCTGAGCACGGAATACTGGAGAGATCCCGCAGAAATAATCAAATTCAGTTGAAATCGTTCGCTATCTCGAGAACGAATGATCGCATCAAAAATTTCTCTGCCCCGTTGTTCCGAGCACGGAAAACTGGAGAGATCCCGCATAAAGAATTAAACCTAGTTTAAACCGTTCGCTATCTCGAAAACGAATGATCGCATCCAAAATTTCTCGGCGCCGTTGTTCCGAGCACGGAAAACTGAAGAAATCCCGCAGGAAAACTCGAACCTAGTCGAAACCGTTGAGTAGCTGACGAACGGATGATCGCATCCGAAATTTCACGGCGCCGTTTTTCTGAGTACGGAAAGCTGGAGAGATTCCGCGGAGAAAATCGAACCTAGTTAAAGCCGTTCGGTATCCCGAGCCTAAATGATCGCATTCGAAATTTCTCGGCACCGTTGTTCTGAGCTGGGAAAACTGAAAAAATCCCACAGAAGAAATCAAATTTAGTTGAAACCGTTCGCTATTTCAAAAACGGATGACAGCATCCAAAATTTCTCTGCCCCGTTGTTCCGAGCACGGAAAACTTGAGAGATCCCGCATAAAGAATCGAACCTAGTTGAAACCGTTCAGTATCCCGAGAACGGATGATCGCATCCCAAATTTCTCGGCGCCGTTGTTCTGAGCACGGAAAACTGGAACGATGCCGCAGAACAAATCAAATCCAGTTGAAATCGTTCGCTATCTCGAGAACGGATGATCGCATACGAAATTTCTCGGCGCCGTTGTTCTGAGCACGGAAAAGTGGAGAGATCCCTGTTAGAATGTATAGATATATATGGTAAAGTCAAACGCGTATAATGACTATACTTTGTTACACGAATACACAATGGTATACGACGCTCAGTCAGAAACAGTCAGTCATAGTCCGGCGTCGCTACCAAGCGTAGGTCAATGTATTACTGCTCTATATGTGTATAACCTATATGTACAATATATATATTAATTCAACGAATTAACATATTATTTTATCCTGATTCACCCACTCATTATCATTAGGTTATGGGCCCAGGGTACGCGAAAGGGTAATAAGTGAATCTGGTTAAAAAATAAACAGGAATATAAAGTAGAGAAAAAAACGTGTGAGTGCGTTGCGGCGGTAGAACATTCGAGAAAGTGAACGCGTCACCAGTTTTTCGTTTTGGCGGGAAAACCGTCGGGAGCTTGGATAAGCTGTAAAAGTGTAAAACAAAAATGTCGATTGCACTCAAGATTGACCCGCTGAGTGCGGATAATTATAGATCCTGGAAGGTTCAAGTAAAAGGACTCCTGATGGGCCACGAAGTGTGGGGACACGCCATCGGAGAGGATGTCAAGCCAGCAGCAACTGCTGCAAATGCTACTGCGATAACCGCATGGGTGAAAAAAGATCGGAAAGCGATGTCTCAGATGTTAATTGCTCTAGGAAGTGAGCAAGCGGCTACGTATGATGACCTGGACACAGCAGAAGAGATCTGGCAACGGATCAAGGACACGTATGAGTCGGGAGGACCAGCTAGGAAAACTAGTTTACTCAAGAAGTTGATACTGATGCGTTTAAGAGAAGGTGATGACGTTGTGAAACACATCACTGAGTTTAATGAGACTGTGAAAAGACTGAAGGAGATAAAACTGGACATTGTGAGTGAAATGCTTGTGATATTGTTATTAAACAGTTTGCCCGAGGAATATGAAATTTTCAAGACGTCGATTGAAACGCAGAAGGAGCTACCGACGCTGGAGGAGCTGAAAATAAAGATTGTAGAGTTTCATGAAGGTCATCAGAGCCGAGCGGACAAAGGCCAGCAGGGAGCGATGTATGTGAAGCCAGCGCATCGCGGACGACAGAGAAAAAATGGCGGAAAGCAAGAGCCGGTTAACAACAATAAGCAGCGCGACAATAGGTACATGCGCGATGTCGAGTGTTACAAGTGTCATAAGAAAGGACACATAGCTAAGTATTGTCCAGAGGGAAGGAACACAGCAAGCGTGAAAAACGCGGTGGACAATACGGACGGTAAACAGACCATGCTAAGCACCACTGAACCATAGACTTATAAGTTTATGCACTGAACAGACTATGTATGCGAGTGCCGGTGAAACGTGCTGGTGTTTAGATAGTGGCGCGACGAGTCATCTGTGTAACAACAAGGCGAGTTTCGAGAAATTTGAAACGAGAAACGCGGAATTGGGACTAGCCAACAACAAAAGTACGCGAATCCTGGGAACAGGGAATGTTCCAATGAAAGTGAACTCTAGTGAAAAACAGTGTGAAATAGACTTTGAAAATGTGTCGTATGTGCCAGACCTTCGAACAAATTTGATGTCAGTATCTAAAGCTACCGACCATGGGTATACGGTAACGTTCGGTAGGACGGAAGCAGTTGTTATGGACAGCAAGAGCAAAGTAGTGATGCGCGCGCAACGTCGCGGGAATTTATATTTTGTAAGCAATGTGAAAGAAAAAATGAACAGTGTAAACAGTGTAATGTCATGTGGTGAAAAGACAAACATTAATAAATGGCATGAAAAGTTAGGCCATTTAAATGAGCGCGATTTAAAATTAATGGCAAAAAAGGGACTAGTGTATGGTTTAGAAATAAAAGATAGTGAAAAACTATCGGAGTGCGAAATATGTATCCAAGAGAAACAGACAAGATTGCCGTTTCCAAAAGCAAAGAGTGAGAAAGCAAATAAACTGTTAGAAATAGTTCATTCGGACGTGTGTGGACCGATGAGACACGCGTCAGCTGCAGGGAAAAAGTACTTCGTGACTTTTATCGACGACAAATCAAGGTGGTGCGATATCTATTTCATCAAACAAAAGTCAGAAGTGTTATCAAAGTTCAAGGAATTCAAGGAAAAGGCTGAACTGCAGACAGGTTGCAAAATTAAAGCTTTGCAATCAGACAACGGGACAGAGTATTGCAATCGGGAGTTCGATACATATCTCAAGGAACACGGAATCACGAGAAGGCTGTCGGCACCGCACACGCCGCAGCAGAACGGTGTCGCGGAACGCAAAAACCGCACACTGGTAGAGATGGCACGATGCATGATGCGTCAAGCGGGAGCACCTCCGCATCTATGGGCAGAGGCCATTTACAATGCCAACTATACACGGAATAGATGCCCCACGAGCGCGTTGAATGGTGGAATACCACATTTGGAATGGTTAGGCAAAGTACCCACAGTCCAACACATGCAGGTTTTTGGTACAAAAGCATTTGTACTCAACAAGACTCAAACCCGTGGAAAATTTGAGTCAAGATCGCAGCCAGGAATATTCCTAGGATACGCGCAAGAGGCAAAAGCATACAGAGTGTATTTTCCTCAGTCAAGGTCGACAGTAGTATCAAGGGACGTGAAATTCGTCGGAGAAATTGGATTCAAGAACCAATATCAAGAAATATTGGAGGACAAAATAGAAGAAAAGGAACCGGAGGTAACATTTGAGGAACAAGAGGACCATGAGCCGCCGAGTGAAAGCGTGAGACGTCAAAGAAAAAGAGGGGGAACAGTCCCATGGGAGAATCACGTAGTACCGAGGAAACGTGGTCGGGGACGCCCGAAGTTGATTCGGACAGGTTCGGTAGGAAGACCGAAGAAAATATATTCTGTCGCATCAAGCACAGAGAGAGAGACGGACGAAGAAGAAAGCAGCGTCGAGTCTGAAAACGAACAAGAGGATGAAAGGATGGATGAAGATGTATTTGAAGAGGTACACATAACGGTGACGGAAAATCCAACGACTTGGAGCCAGGCGAGCAAATCAAGTGATGCAGAATCATGGAGAATTGCGCTAGAAGATGAAATGCTAGCACAAATAAAAAATCAAACGTGGGAAATTAAAGAAAGGCCTGCACACAAGAAAGTGATAGGCAGCAGATACGTGTTTTGTACAAAATACAACGGAGAACGCGAGAGAAAGAAAGTACGTTTGGTCGCGAAGGGATGTTCTCAAAAACCTGGAGAAGATTTTACTGAAACTTTTTCGCCAGTGGTGAGATCAACATCGGTGAGGCTTATAGCAGCGGTTGCAGCGGAGTACGATCTACAAATTCACCAGATGGACATCATCACAGCGTACCTCAACGGTGAGCTAGAAGAGGAAGTGTACATGGAAGTGCCCGACTGTTTACGCGAAATAATAAATAAAATAATCGCGGGTGAGCCGGTAGGTTCCGACGGCAAAGTGACAAGTGACGTAAAAATAGTGAATACAGCTAAGCGCTGGAGAGAGGGTATGAGCGTGAATGCCGACGCTGTATGTATGTTAATAAAAGCATTATATGGTTTACGTCAATCGGGTGATGCATGGCATAAAGTTCTGGTAGACAGATTGATAAAGCTCGGTTTTAAGCCAATACCGCAAGATAGATGTATGTTTATGGCTCGCAAAGACGGAAAAATAATGTATATTACTATTTATGTAGACGACATACTGATTGCGGGAGATAATGAAGCGTGGATAAATTTTATAAAGAGCGAACTGTCAAAGTCATTTGAAACTAAAGATTTAGGTTTAGTGAGTAAATGCCTTGGTATAGAGTTTGAGCGAGACGGAGAGTCACGCGTATACATGAGACAAAGACAGTATACGGAGGCGTTAATAAGTAAGTTTTTCAGGGATGAGTGTAAGCCAGTGGCCACGCCCATTGAAGTAAAATGCGAGTTAGTTAAGCCTAAGAATGTAAGTGAGAGTGAAATGAAAAAATACCCGTACCAAAGCTTAGTTGGTGGTTTGTTGTATTTATCGGTCACAACAAGACCTGATATTGCGTATGCGGTTAATTTTCTAAGTCAGTTCAATACTGCGTATAATAAAAGTCATTGGAAAGCTGCTACGAGAGTGCTGAGGTACCTCAAAGGTACAATTAATTGTGGTCTTATGTATGAACGAACAGATTTAGCATTGTTTGGGTTAGTTGATGCAAGCTACGGAGGTAGAGCAGCAGGCCAAAAATCGTATACGGGGTACAGTTTTATGTTAGCCGGGGGCGCAATTAGCTGGGACGCGAGAAAACAGAGAACGGTAACATTGTCTAGTACAGAGGCAGAGTATATGGCGATGGCAGAGGCTACGAAAGAGGCGTTATACTTAAGAGGAATGTTAGACAGTATGGGTGTGCAAGATAAAGATGAGAAAATTGTACTGTTTAATGATAATCAGAGTGCAATAAAAATGGTTATTCATAATGTATATCATGCGCGCACCAAGCATATAGATGTAAGACATCACTTTATAAGAGATGAGTATGAAAAGGGAGTGATTGATGTCATACACATGCGTACAGAGAGTATGCCCGCTGATGTACTTACGAAAGGGCTTAGTGCCAATAAACATTGGGAATGTATTGTTGATATTGGTATGGTTAAAGCTTAGAGCGTATGACTTTAAGAGAGGGTGTTAGAATGTATAGATATATATGGTAAAGTCAAACGCGTATAATGACTATACTTTGTTACACGAATACACAATGGTATACGACGCTCAGTCAGAAACAGTCAGTCATAGTCCGGCGTCGCTACCAAGCGTAGGTCAATGTATTACTGCTCTATATGTGTATAACCTATATGTACAATATATATATTAATTCAACGAATTAACATATTATTTTATCCTGATTCACCCACTCATTATCATCAATCCCACATGAAGAATCAAATTCAGTTGAAATCGTTCGCTATCTCGAGAACGAATGATCGCATCCAAAATTTCTCTGCCCCGTTCTTTTGAGCACGAAAAACTGGAGAGATCCCGCAGAAAAAATCGAACCTAGTTGAAACCGTTCGGTATCTCGAGAACAAATGATCGCATCCGAAATTTCTCGGCGCCGTTGTTCTGAGCACGGAAAACTGGCACGATGCCGCAGAACAAATCAAATCCAGTTGAAATCGGTCGCTATCTCGAGAACGGATGATCGCATTCGAAATTTCTCGGCGCCGTTGTTCTGAGAACGGGAAACTGGAGAGATCCAACATGAAAAATCAAATTCAGTTGAAATCGTTCGCTATCTCGAGAACGAATGATCGCATCCAAAATTTGTCTGCCCCGTTCTGTTGAGCACGAAAAACGGGAGAGATCCCGCAGAAAAAATCGAACCTAGTTGAAACCGTTCGGTATCTCGAGAACGAATCATCGCATCCGGAATTTCTCGGCGCCGTTGTTATGAGCACGGAGAACTGGAGAGATCCCGCGGAAAAAATCAAATTCAGTTGAAATCTTTCGCTATCTCGAGAACGGATGATCGCATCCAAAATTTCTCGGCGCCGTCGTTCCGAGCACGAAAAACTGAAGAGATCCCGCAGAAAAAATCAAATTTAGTTGAAATCGTTCGCTATCTCGAGAACGGATGATCGCATCCAAAATTTCTGATCCCCGTTGTTTTGAGCACGGAAAACTGGAGAGATCCCGCAGAAAGAATCGAACCTAGATGGTAGCGTTCGGAATCTCGAGAACAAATGATCGCATCCGAAATTTCTCGGCGCCGTTGTTCTGAGCACGGTAAACTGGAAAGATCCCGCAGAAAGAATCAAATCCAGTTGAAATCGTTCGCTATCTCGAGAACGGATAATCGCATCCAAAATTTCTCGGCGCCGTTGTTCTGAGCACGGAATACTGGAGAGATCCCGCATAAAGAATTAAACCTAGTTTAAACCGTTCGCTATCTCGAAAACGAATGATCGCATCCAAAATTTCTCGGCGCCGTTGTTCCGAGCACGGAAAACTGAAGAAATCCCGCAGGAAAACTCGAACCTAGTCGAAACCGTTGAGTAGCTGACGAACGGATGATCGCATCCGAAATTTCACGGCGCCGTTTTTCTGAGTACGGAAAGCTGGAGAGATTCCGCGGAGAAAATCGAACCTAGTTGAAGCCGTTCGGTATCTCGAGCCTAAATGATCGCATTCGAAATTTCTCGGCACCGTTGTTCTGAGCTGGAAAAACTGAAAAAATCCCACAGAAGAAATCAAATTTAGTTGAAACCGTTCGCTATTTCAAGAACGGATGACAGCATCCAAAATTTCTCTGCCCCGTTGTTCCGAGCACGGAAAACTTGAGAGATCCCGCATAAAGAATCGAACCTAGTTGAAACCGTTCAGTATCCCGAGAACGAATGATCGCATCCGCAATTTCTCGGCGCCGTTGTTCTGAGTAGGGAAAACTGGAGAAATCAAACAGATAGAATTAAATTGAGCTGAAAACGTTCACTATTTCGAGAACGGATGATCGTATCTGAAATTTCCCGGCGCCGTTGTTCTGAGCACGGAAAACTGGAGAGATCCCGCAGAAAAAATCGAATTAAGTTGAAATTGTTCGCTATCTCGAGAACGGATGATCGCATCCAAAATTTCTCTGCCCCGTCGTTTTGAGCACGGAAAACTGGTGACATCCCGCAGAAAGAATCAAATTCAGTTGAAACCGTTCGCTATCTCGAGAACGAATGATCGAATCCGGAATTTCTCTGCCCCATTGTTCCGAGCACGGAAAACTGGAGAGATCACGCAGAAAAAATCAAATTCAGTTGAAACCGTTCGCTATTTCGAGAACGGATGATCGCATCCAAAATTTCTCGGCGCCCTTGTTCTGAGCACGGAAAACTGGAGAGATCCCGCAGAAAAAATCGAATTAAGTTGAAATTGTTCGCGATCTCGAGAACGGATGATCGCATCCAAAATTTTTCGGCGCCGTCGTTCCGAGCACAGAAAACTGAAGAGATCCCGCAGAAAAAATAAAATTCAGTTGAAATCGTTCGCTATCTCGAGAACGCATGATCGCATCAGGAATTTCTCGGCGCCGTTGTTCTGAGCAGGGAAAACTGGAGTGATCATACAGAAAAAATCAGATTCAGTTGAAATCGTTCGCTATCTTGAGAACGGATGATCGCATCTAAAATTTCTGTTCCCCGTTGTCTTGAGCACGGAAAACTGGAGAGATCCCGCAGAAAGAATCAAACCCAGTTTAAACTGTTCGCTATTTCGAAAACGGATGATCGCATCCTAGATTTCTCGGCGCCGTTGTTCTGAGCACGGAAAACTGAAGAGATCCCGCAGAAAAAATCAAATTCAGTTGAAATCGTTCGCTATCTCGAGAACGGATGATCGCATCCAAAACTTCTGTTCCCCGTTGTTTTGAGCACGGAAAACTGGAGAGATCCCGCAGAAAGAATCAAACCCAGTTTAAACTGTTCGCTATTTCGAGAACGGATGATCGCATCCGAAATTTCTCGGCGCCGTTGTTCTGAGTAGGGAAAACTGGAGAAATCAAACAGAAAGAATCAAATTGAGCTGAAAACGTTCACTATTTCGAGAACGGATGATCGCATCCGAAATTTCTCGGTGCCGTTGTTCTGAGCACGGAAAACTGAAGAGATCCCTCGGTAGAAATCAGATTCAGTTGAAATCGTTCGCTATCTCGAGAACGGATGATCGCATCCGAAATTTCTCTGCCCCGTCGTTTTGAGTACGGAAAACTGGAGAGATCCCGCAAAAAAACTCGAACCTAGTTGAAACCGTTCAGTATCCCGAGAACGAATGATCGCATCCGAAATTTCTCGGCGCCGTTGTTCTGAGTAGGGAAAACTGGAGAAATCAAACAGAAAGAATCAAATTGAGCTGAAAACGTTCACTATTTCGAGAACGGATGATCGCATCCGAAATTTCTCGGTGCCGTTGTTCTGAGCACGGAAAACTGAAGAGATCCCGCAGAAAAAATCAAATTCAGTTGAAATCGTCCGCTATCTCGAGAACGGATGATCGTATCAAAAATTTCACTGCCCCGTTGTTTTGAGTACGGAAAACTGGAGAGATCCCGCAAAAAAACTCGAACCTAGTTGAAACCGTTCAGTATCCCGAGAACGAATGATCGCATCCGAAATTTCTCGGCGCCGTTGTTCTGAGTAGGGAAAACTGGAGAAATCAAACAGAAAGAATCAAATTGAGCTGAAAACGTTCACTATTTCGAGAACGGATGATCGCATCCGAAATTTCTCGGTGCCGTTGTTCTGAGCACGGAAAACTGAAGAGATCCCTCGGTAGAAATCAGATTCAGTTGAAATCGTTCGCTATCTCGAGAACGGATGATCGCATCCGAAATTTCTCTGCCCCGTCGTTTTGAGCACGGAAAACTGGAGAGATCGCGCAGGAAAAATCAAATTCAGTTGGAACCGTTCGCTATCTCGAGAACAAGTGATCGCATCCGGAATTCCTCGGCGCCGATGTTCTGAGCAGGGAAAACTGGAGAGATCCCGCGGAAAAAATCAATTCCAGTTGAAATCGTTCGCTATCTCGAGAACGGATGATCGCATTCGAAATTTCTCGGCGCCGTTGTTCTGAGAACGGGAAACTGGAGAGATCCAACATGAAAAATCAAATTCAGTTGAAATCGTTCGCTATCTCGAGAACGAATGATCGCATCCAAAATTTGTCTGCCCCGTTCTTTTGAGCACGAAAAACTGGAGAGATCCCGCAGAAAAAATCGAACCTAGTTGAAACCGTTCGGTATCCCGAGAACGAATGATCACATCCAAAATTTCTCTGCCCCGTTCTTTCGAGCACGAAAAACTGGAGAGATCCCGCAGAAAAAATCGAACCTAGTTGAAACCGTTCGGTATCCCGAGAACGAATGATCACATCCAAAATTTCTCTGCCCCGTTCTTTTGAGCACGAAAAACTGGAGAGATCCCGCAGAAAAAATCGAACCTAGTTGAAACCGTTCGGTATCTCGAGAACGAATCATCGCATCCGGAATTTCTCGGCGCCGTTGTTATGAGCACGGAGAACTGGAGAGATCCCGCGGAAAAAATCAAATTCAGTTGAAATCTTTCGCTATCTCGAGAACGGATGATCGCATCCAAAATTTCTCGGCGCCGTCGTTCCGAGCACGAAAAACTGAAGAGATCCGGCAGAAAAAATCAAATTGAGTTGAAATCGTTCGCTATCTCGAGAACGGATGATCGCATCCAAAATTTCTGTTCCCCGTTGTTTTGAGCACGGAAAACTGGAGAGATCCCGCAGAAAGAATCGAACCTAGTTTAAACCGTTCGGTATCTCGCGAACGGCTGATCACATCCGAAATTGTTCGGCGCCGTTGTTCTGAACGAGGAAAACTGGAGAGATCCCGAAGAAAAAATCGAACCTAGTTGGAAGCGTTCGGAATCTCGAGAACAAATGATCGCATCCGAAATTTCTCGGCGCCGTTGTTCCGAGCACGGAAAACTGGAGAGATCCCGCATAAAGAAATAAACCTAGTTTAAACCGTTCGCTATCTCGAAAACGAATGATCGCATCCAAAATTTCTCGGCGCCGTTGTTCTGAGCACGGAATACTGGAGAGATCCCGCAGAAATAATCAAATTCAGTTGAAATCGTTCGCTATCTCGAGAACGAATGATCGCATCCAAAATTTCTCTGCCCCGTTGTTCCGAGCACGGAAAACTGGAGAGATCCCGCATAAAGAATTAAACCTAGTTTAAACCGTTCGCTATCTCGAAAACGAATGATCGCATCTAAAATTTCTCGGCGCCGTTGTTCCGAGCACGGAAAACTGAAGAAATCCCGCAGGAAAACTCGAACCTAGTCGAAACCGTTGAGTAGCTGACGAACGGATGATCGCATCCGAAATTTCACGGCGCCGTTTTTCTGAGTACGGAAAGCTGGAGAGATTCCGCGGAGAAAATCGAACCTAGTTGAAGCCGTTCGGTATCTCGAGCCTAAATGATCGCATTCGAAATTTCTCGGCACCGTTGTTCTGAGCTGGGAAAACTGAAAAAATCCCACAGAAGAAATCAAATTTAGTTGAAACCGTTCGCTATTTCAAAAACGGATGACAGCATCCAAAATTTCTCTGCCCCGTTGTTCCGAGCACGGAAAACTTGAGAGATCCCGCATAAAGAATCGAACCTAGTTGAAACCGTTCAGTATCCCGAGAACGAATGATCGCATCCTAAATTTCTCGGCGCCGTTGTTCTGAGCACGGAAAACTGGAACGATGCCGCAGAACAAATCAAATCCAGTTGAAATCGTTCGCTATCTCGAGAACGGATGATCGCATCCCAAATTTCTCGGCGCCGTTGTTCTGAGCACGGAAAACTGGAACGATGCCGCAGAACAAATCAAATCCAGTTGAAATCGTTCGCTATCTCGAGAACGGATGATCGCATCCGAAATTTTTCGGCGCCGTTGTTCTGAGCACGGAAAAGTGGAGAGATCCCACATGAAGAATCAAATTCAGTTGAAATCGTTCGCTATCTCGAGAACGAATGTTCGCATCCAAAATTTGTCTGCCCCGTTCTTTTGAGCACGAAAAACTGGAGAGATCCCGCAGAAAAAATCGAACCTAGTTGAAACCGTTCGGTATCTCGAGAACAAATGATCGCATCCGAAATTTCTCGGCGCCGTTGTTCTGAGCACGGAAAACTGACACGATGCCGCAGAACAAATCAAATCCAGTTGAAATCGGTCGCTATCTCGAGAACGGATGATCGCATTCGAAATTTCTCGGCGCCGTTGTTCTGAGAACGGGAAACTAGAGAGATCCAACATGAAAAATCAAATTCAGTTGAAATCGTTCGCTATCTCGAGAACGAATGATCGCATCCAAAATTTGTCTGCCCCGTTCTTTTGAGCACGAAAAACTGGAGAGATCCCGCAGAAAAAATCGAACCTAGTTGAAACCGTTCAGTATCTCGAGAACGAATCATCGCATCCGGAATTTCTCGGCGCCGTTGTTATGAGCACGGAGAACTGGAGAGATCCCGCAGAAAGAATCGAACCTAGTTGGTAGCGTTCGGAATCTCGAGAACAAATG
The DNA here is from genome assembly GCA_963170745.1 of Phymatocera aterrima. Taxonomy (NCBI): domain Eukaryota; kingdom Metazoa; phylum Arthropoda; class Insecta; order Hymenoptera; family Tenthredinidae; genus Phymatocera; species Phymatocera aterrima. Next base: position 12,468,266 of record OY720665.1, on the reverse strand, counting down.
ATCGCATCCGAAATTTCTCGGCGCCGTTGTTCTGAGCACGGTAAACTGGAAAGATCCCGCAGAAAGAATCAAATCCAGTTGAAATCGTTCGCTATCTCGAGAACGGATAATCGCATCCAAAATTTCTCGGCGCCGTTGTTCTGAGCACGGAATACTGGAGAGATCCCGCAGAAATAATCAAATTCAGTTGAAATCGTTCGCTATCTCGAGAACGGATGATCGCATTCGAAATTTCTCGGCGCCGTTGTTCTGAGAACGGGAAACTGGAGAGATCCAACATGAAAAATCAAATTCAGTTGAAATCGTTCGCTATCTCGAGAACGAATGATCGCATCCAAAATTTGTCTGCCCCGTTCTTTTGAGCACGAAAAACTGGAGAGATCCCGCAGAAAAAATCGAACCTAGTTGAAACCGTTCGGTATCCCGAGAACGAATGATCACATCCAAAATTTCTCTGCCCCGTTCTTTCGAGCACGAAAAACTGGAGAGATCCCGCAGAAAAAATCGAACCTAGTTGAAACCGTTCGGTATCCCGAGAACGAATGATCACATCCAAAATTTCTCTGCCCCGTTCTTTTGAGCACGAAAAACTGGAGAGATCCCGCAGAAAAAATCGAACCTAGTTGAAACCGTTCGGTATCTCGAGAACGAATCATCGCATCCGGAATTTCTCGGCGCCGTTGTTATGAGCACGGAGAACTGGAGAGATCCCGCGGAAAAAATCAAATTCAGTTGAAATCTTTCGCTATCTCGAGAACGGATGATCGCATCCAAAATTTCTCGGCGCCGTCGTTCCGAGCACGAAAAACTGAAGAGATCCCGCAGAAAAAATCAAATTTAGTTGAAATCGTTCGCTATCTCGAGAACGGATGATCGCATCCAAAATTTCTGTTCCCCGTTGTTTTGAGCACGGAAAACTGGAGAGATCCCGCAGAAAGAATCGAACCTAGTTTAAACCGTTCGGTATCTCGCGAACGGCTGATCACATCCGAAATTGTTCGGCGCCGTTGTTCTGAACGAGGAAAACTGGAGAGATCCCGAAGAAAAAATCGAACCTAGTTGGAAGCGTTCGGAATCTCGAGAACAAATGATCGCATCCGAAATTTCTCGGCGCCGTTGTTCCGAGCACGGAAAACTGGAGAGATCCCGCAGAAAGAATCGAACCTAGTTTAAACCGTTCGGTATCTCGCGAACGGCTGATCACATCCGAAATTGTTCGGCGCCGTTGTTCTGAACGAGGAAAACTGGAGAGATCCCGAAGAAAAAATCGAACCTAGTTGGAAGCGTTCGGAATCTCGAGAACAAATGATCGCATCCAAAATTTCTCGGCGCCGTTGTTCTGAGCACGGAATACTGGAGAGATCCCGCAGAAATAATCAAATTCAGTTGAAATCGTTCGCTATCTCGAGAACGAATGATCGCATCCAAAATTTCTCTGCCCCGTTGTTCCGAGCACGGAAAACTGGAGAGATCCCGCATAAAGAATTAAACCTAGTTTAAACCGTTCGCTATCTCGAGAACGGATGATCGCATTCGAAATTTCTCGGCGCCGTTGTTCTGAGAACGGGAAACTAGAGAGATCCAACATGAAAAATCAAATTCAGTTGAAATCGTTCGCTATCTCGAGAACGAATGATCGCATCCAAAATTTGTCTGCCCCGTTCTTTTGAGCACGAAAAACTGGAGAGATCCCGCAGAAAAAATCGAACCTAGTTGAAACCGTTCAGTATCTCGAGAACGAATCATCGCATCCGGAATTTCTCGGCGCCGTTGTTATGAGCACGGAGAACTGGAGAGATCCCGCAGAAAGAATCGAACCTAGTTGGTAGCGTTCGGAATCTCGAGAACAAATGATCGCATCCGAAATTTCTCGGCGCCGTTGTTATGAGCACGGAGAACTGGAAAGATCCCGCAGAAAGAATCGAACCTAGTTGAAACCGTTCAGTATCTCGAGAACGAATCATCGCATCCGGAATTTCTCGGCGCCGTTGTTATGAGCACGGAGAACTGAAAAGATCCCGCAGAAAGAATCAAATCCAGTTGAAATCGTTCGCTATCTCGAGAACGGATAATCGCATCCAAAATTTCTCTGCCCCGTTGTTCCGAGCACGGAAAACTGGAGAGATCCCGCATAAAGAATTAAACCTAGTTTAAACCGTTCGCTATCTCGAAAACGAATGATCGCATCTAAAATTTCTCGGCGCCGTTGTTCCGAGCACGGAAAACTGAAGAAATCCCGCAGGAAAACTCGAACCTAGTCGAAACCGTTGAGTAGCTGACGAACGGATGATCGCATCCGAAATTTCACGGCGCCGTTTTTCTGAGTACGGAAAGCTGGAGAGATTCCGCGGAGAAAATCGAACCTAGTTGAAGCCGTTCGGTATCTCGAGCCTAAATGATCGCATTCGAAATTTCTCGGCACCGTTGTTCTGAGCTGGGAAAACTGAAAAAATCCCACAGAAGAAATCAAATTTAGTTGAAACCGTTCGCTATTTCAAAAACGGATGACAGCACCCAAAATTTCTCTGCCCCGTTGTTCCGAGCACGGAAAACTTGAGAGATCCCGCATAAAGAATCGAACCTAGTTGAAACCGTTCAGTATCCCGAGAACGAATGATCGCATCCGAAATTTCTCGGCGCCGTTGTTCTGAGTAGGGAAAACTGGAGAAATCAAACAGATAGAATTAAATTGAGCTGAAAACGTTCACTATTTCGAGAACGGATGATCGCATCTGAAATTTCCCGGCGCCGTTGTTCTGAGCACGGAAAACGGGAGAGATCCCGCAGAAAAAATCGAATTGAGTTGAAATTGTTCGCTATCTCGAGAACGGATGATCGCATCCAAAATTTCTCTGCCCCGTCGTTTTGAGCACGGAAAACTGGTGAGATCCCGCAGAAAGAATCAAATTCAGTTGAAACCGTTCGCTATCTCGAGAACGAATGATCGAATCCGGAATTTCTCGGCGCCGTTGTTCTGAGCAGAGAAATCTGGAGAAATCATACAGAAAAAATCAAATTTAGTTGAAGCCGTTCGCTATTTCGAGAACGGATGATCGCATCCGAAATTATTCGGCGCCGTTGTTCTGAGCACGGAAAACTGGAGAGATCCCACAGAAAAAATCGAATTAAGTTGAAATTGTTCGCTATCTCGAGAACGAATGATCGCATCAAGAATTTCTCTGCCCCATTGTTCCGAGCACGGAAAACTGGAGAGATCACGCAGAAAAAATCAAATCCAGTTGAAATCGTTCGCTATCTCGAGAACGGATGATCGCATCCGAAATTTCTCGGCACCGTTGTTCTGAGCACGGAAAAGTGGAGAGATCCCACATGAAGAATCAAATTCAGTTGAAATCGTTCGCTATCTCGAGAACGAATGATCGCATCCAAAATTTGTCTGCCCCGTTCTTTTGAGCACGAAAAACTGGAGAGATCCCGCAGAAAAAATCGAACCTAGTTGAAACCGTTCGGTATCCCGAGAACGAATGATCACATCCAAAATTTCTCTGCCCCGTTCTTTTGAGCACGAAAAACTGGAGAGATCCCGCAGAAAAAATCGAACCTAGTTGAAACCGTTCGGTATCTCGAGAACAAATGATCGCATCCGAAATTTCTCGGCGCCGTTGTTCTGAGCACGGAAAACTGACACGATGCCGCAGAACAAATCAAATCCAGTTGAAATCGGTCGCTATCTCGAAAACGGATGATCGCATTCGAAATTTCTCGGCGCCGTTGTTCTGAGAACGGGAAACTAGCGAGATCCAACATGAAAAATCAAATTCAGTTGAAATCGTTCGCTATCTCGAGAACGAATGATCGCATCCAAAATTTGTCTGCCCCGTTCTTTTGAGCACGAAAAACTGGAGAGATCCCGCAGAAAAAATCGAACCTAGTTGAAACCGTTCAGTATCTCGAGAACGAATCATCGCATCCGGAATTTCTCGGCGCCGTTGTTATGAGCACGGAGAACTGGAGAGATCCCGCAGAAAGAATCGAACCTAGTTGGTAGCGTTCGCTATCTCGAGAACGGATAATCGCATCCAAAATTTCTCGGCGCCGTTGTTCTGAGCACGGTAAACTGGAAAGATCCCGCAGAAAGAATCAAATCCAGTTGAAATCGTTCGCTATCTCGAGAACGGATAATCGCATCCAAAATTTCTCGGCGCCGTTGTTCTGAGCACGGAATACTGGAGAGATCCCGCAGAAATAATCAAATTCAGTTGAAATCGTTCGCTATCTCGAGAACGAATGATCGCATCCAAAATTTCTCTGCCCCGTTGTTCCGAGCACGGAAAACTGGAGAGATCCCGCATAAAGAATTAAACCTCGTTTGAACCGTTCGCTATCTCGAAAACGAATGATCGCATCTAAAATTTTTCGGCGCCGTTGTTCCGAGCACGGAAAACTGAAGAAATCCCGCAGGAAAACTCGAACCTAGTCGAAACCGTTGAGTAGCTGACGAACGGATGATCGCATCCGAAATTTCACGGCGCCGTTTTTCTGAGTACGGAAAGCTGGAGAGATTCCGCGGAGAAAATCGAACCTAGTTGAAGCCGTTCGGTATCTCGAGCCTAAATGATCGCATTCGAAATTTCTCGGCACCGTTGTTCTGAGCTGGGAAAGCTGAAAAAATCCCACAGAAGAAATCAAATTTAGTTGAAACCGTTCGCTATTTCAAAAACGGATGACAGCACCCAAAATTTCTCTGCCCCGTTGTTCCGAGCACGGAAAACTTGAGAGATCCCGCATAAAGAATCGAACCTAGTTGAAACCGTTCAGTATCCCGAGAACGAATGATCGCATCCGAAATTTCTCGGCGCCGTTGTTCTGAGTAGGGAAAACTGGAGAAATCAAACAGATAGAATTAAATTGAGCTGAAAACGTTCACTATTTCGAGAACGGATGATCGCATCTGAAATTTCCCGGCGCCGTTGTTCTGAGCACGGAAAACTGGAGAGATCCCGCAGAAAAAATCGAATAGAGTTGAAATTGTTCGCTATCTCGAGAACGGATGATCGCATCCAAAATTTCTCTGCCCCGTCGTTTTGAGCACGGAAAACTGGTGAGATCCCGCAGAAAGAATCAAATTCAGTTGAAACCGTTCGCTATCTCGAGAACGAATGATCGAATCCGGAATTTCTCGGCGCCGTTGTTCTGAGCAGAGAAATCTGGAGAAATCATACAGAAAAAATCAAATTTAGTTGAAGCCGTTCGCTATTTCGAGAACGGATGATCGCATCCGAAATTATTCGGCGCCGTTGTTCTGAGCACGGAAAACTGGAGAGATCCCACAGAAAAAATCGAATTAAGTTGAAATTGTTCGCTATCTCGAGAACGAATGATCGCATCAAGAATTTCTCTGCCCCATTGTTCCGAGCACGGAAAACTGGAGAGATCACGCAGAAAAAATCAAATTCAGTTGAAACCGTTCGCTATTTCGAGAACGGATGATCGCATCCAAAATTTCTCGGCGCCGTGGTTCCGAGCACGGAAAACTGGAGAGATCCCGCGGAAAAAATCGAATTCAGTTGAAATCTTTCGCTATCTCGAGAACGGATGATCGCATCCAAAATTTTTCGGCGCCGTCGTTCCGACCACGGAAAACTGAAGAGATCCCGCAGAAAAAATCAAATTCAGTTGAAATCGTTCGCTATCTCGAGAACGCATGATCGCATCAGGAATTTCTCGGCGCCGTTGTTCTGAGCAGGGAAAACTGGAGTGATCATACAGAAAAAATCAGATTCAGTTGAAATCGTTCGCTATCTCGAGAACGGATGGTCGCATCCAAAATTTCTGTTCCCCGTTGTCTTGAGCACGGAAAACTGGAGAGATCCCGCATAAAGAATCAAACCCAGTTTAAACTGTTCGCTATTTCGAAAACGGATGATCGCATCCTAAATTTCTCGGCACCGTTGTTCTGAGCACGGAAAACTGAAGAGATCCCGCAGAAAAAATCGAATTCAGTTGAAATCGTTCGCTATCTCGAGAACGGATGATCGCATCCAAAACTTCTGTTCCCCGTTGTTTTGAGCACGGAAAACTGGAGAGATCCCGCAGAAAGAATCAAACCCAGTTTAAACTGTTCGCTATTTCGAGAACGGATGATCGCATCCAAAATTTCTAGGCGCCGTTGTTCTGCGCACGTGAAACTGGAGAGATCGCGCAGAAAAAATCAAATTCAGTCGAAATCGTTCGCTATCTCGAGAACGGATGATCGCATCAAAAATTTCACTGCCCCGTTGTTTTGAGTACGGAAAACTGGAGAGATCCCGCAAAAAAACTCGAACCTCGTTGAAACCGTTCAGAATCCCGAGAACGAATGATCGCATCCGAAATTTCTCGGCGCCGTTGTTCTGAGTAGGGAAAACTGGAGAAATCAAACAGAAAGAATCAAATTTAGTTGAAATCGTTCACTATTCCGAGAACGGATGATCGCATCCGAAATTTCTCCGCCCCGTCGTTTTGAGCACGGAAAACTGAAGAGATCCCGCATAAAGAATCAAATTCAGTTGAAACCGTTCGCTATCTCGAGAACGAATGATCGCATCCGGAATTTCTCGGCGCCGTTGTTCTGAGCAGAGAAATCTGGAGGAATCATACAGAAAAAATCAAATTTAGTTGAAGCCGTTCGCTATTTCGAGAACGGATGATCGCATCCGAAAGTTCTCGGCGGCGTTGTTCTGAGCAGGGAAAACTGGAGAAATCATACGTAAAAAATAAAATTCAGTTGAAACCGTTCGCTATTGCGAGAACGGATGATCGCATCCGAAATTTCTCGGTGCCGTTGTTCTGAGCACGGAAAACTGAAGAGATCCCTCGGTAGAAATCAAATTCAGTTGAAATCGTTCGCTATCTCGAGAACGGATGATCGCATCCAAAATTTCTCTGCCCCGTCGTTTTGAGCACGGAAAACTGGAGAGATCGCGCAGGAAAAATAAAATTCAGTTGAAACCGTTCGCTATCTCGAGAACAAGTGATCGCATCCGGAATTCCTCGGCGCCGATGTTCTGAGCAGGGAAAACTGGAGTAATCGTACAGAAAAAATCAAATTAAGTTGAAACCGTTCGCTATTTCGAGAACGGATGATCGCATCCAAAATTTCTCGGCGCCGTGGTTCCGAGCAGGGAAAACTCGAGAGATCCCGCGGAAAAAATCGATTTCACTTGAAATCGTTCGCTATCTCGAGAACGCATGATCGCATCAGAAGTTTCTCGGCGCCGTTGTTCTGAGCAGGGAAAACTGGAGTGATCATACAGAAAAAATCAAATTCAGTTGAAATCGTTCGCTATCTCGAGAACGGATGATCGCATCCAAAATTTCTGTTCCCCGTTGTCTTGAGCACGGAAAACTGGAGAGATCCCGCAGAAAGAATCAAACCCAGTTTAAAATGTTCGCTATTTCGAGAACGGATGATCGCATCCGAAATTTCTCGGCGCCGTTGTTCTGAACACGGAAAACTGAAGAGATCCCGCAGAAAAAATCAAAATCAGTTGAAATCGTTCGCTATCTCGAGAACGGATGATCGCATCAAAAATTTCACTGCCCCGTTGTTTTGAGTACGAAAAACTGGAGAGATCCCGCAAAAAAACTCGAACCTAGTTGAAACCGTTCAGTATCCCGAGAACGAATGATCGCATCCGAAATTTCTCGGCGCCGTTGTTCTGAGTAGGGAAAACTGGAGAAATCAAACAGAAAGAATTAAATTAAGCTGAAAACGTTCACTATTCCGAGAACGGATGATCGCATCCGAAATTTCTCGGTGCCGTTGTTCTGAGCACGGAAAACTGAAGAGATCCCTCGGTGGAAATCAAATTCAGTTGAAATCGTTCGCTATCTCGAGAACGGATGATCGCATCCAAAATTTCTCTGCCCCGTCGTTTTGAGCACGGAAAACTGGAGAGATCCCGCAAGAAGAATCAAATTCAGTTGAAACCGTTCGCTATCTCGATAAGGAATGATCGAATCCGGAATTTCTCGGCGCCGTTGTTCTGAGCAGAGACATCTGGAGAAATCATACAGAAAAAATCAAATTTAGTTGAAGCCGTTCGCTATTTCGAGAACGGATGATCGCATCCGAAATTTCCCGGCGCCGTTGTTCTGAGCACAGAAAACTGGAGAGATCCCGCAGAAAAAATCGAATCAAGTTGAAATTGTTCGCTATCTCGAGAACGAATGATCGCATCAAAAATTTCTCTGCCCCGTTGTTTCGAGCACGGAAAACTGGAGGGATCACGCAGGATAAATCAAATTCAGTTGAAACCGTTCGCTATCTCGAGAACAAGTGATCGCATCTGGAATTCCTCGGCGCCGTGGTTCCGAGTACGGAAAACTGGAGAGATCCCGCGGAAAAAATCGAATTCAGTTGAAATCTTTCGCTATCTCGAGAACGCATGATCGCATCAGGAGTTTCTCGGCGCCGTTGTTCTGAGCAGGGAAAACTGGAGTGATCATACAGAAAAAATTAAATTCAGTTGAAATCGTTCGCTATCCCGAGAACGGATGATCGCATCCGAAATTTCTGTTCCCCGTTGTCTTGAGCACGGAAAACTGGAGAGATCGCGCAGAAAGAATCAAACGCAGTTTGAACTGTTCGCTATTTCGAAAACGGATGATCGCATCCTAAATTTCTCGGCGCCGTTGTTCTGAGCACGGAAAACTGGAGAGATCCCGCAGAAAAAATCGAATTAAGTTGAAATTGTTCGCTATCTCGAGAACGGATGATCGCATCCAAAATTTCTCTGCCCCGTCGTTTTGAGCACGGAAAACTGGAGAGATCACGCAGGAAAAATCAAATTCAGTTGAAACCGTTCGCTTTCTCGAGAACAAGTGATCGCATCCGGAATTCCTCGGAGCCGTGGTTCCGAGCACGGAAAACTGGAAAGATCCCGCAGGAAAAATCGAACCTAGTTGAAACCGTTCGGTATCTCGAGAACGAATGATCGCATCCGAAATTTTTCGGCGCCGTTGTTCTGAGCACTGATAACTGGAGAAATCCCACAAAAAAAATCAGATTTAGATGAAACCGTTCGCTATGTCGAGAACGGATGATCGCATCCAAAATTTCTCGGCGCCGTTGTTCCGAGCACGGAAAACTGAAGAAATCCCGCAGGAAAACTCGAACCTAGTCGTAACCGCTGAGTAGCTGACGAACGGATGACCGCATCCGAAATTTTTCGGCGCCGTTGTTACGAGCACGGAAAACTAGAGAGATCCCGCAGAACAACTGATACCTAGTCGAAACCGTTGACTAGCTGACGAACGGATAATCGCATCCGGAATTTCGCCGCGCAGTTGATCTGAGCACGGAAAACTGGAGAAATACCGCACAGAAACTCAAACCCAGTTGAAACCGTTCGGTGTCGCGAGAACGGATGATCCGATCCGAAATTTCTCGGCGCGGTTGTTCTCAGCACGGAAAACTGGAAAGATCCCGCAGAAAAATCAAATTCAGTTGAAATCGTCCGCTATCTCGAGAACGGATGATCGCATCAAAAATTTCACTGCCCCGTTGTTTTGAGTACGGAAAACTGGAGAGATCCCGCAGAAAAACTCGAACCTAGTTGAAACCGTTCAGTATCCCGAGAACGAATGATCGCATCCGAAATTTCTCGGCGCCGTTGTTCTGAGTAGGGAAAACTGGAGAAATCAAACAGAAAGAATCAAATTGAGCTGAAAACGTTCACTATTTCGAGAACGGATGATCGCATCCGAAATTTCTCGGTGCCGTTGTTCTGAGAACGGAAAACTGAAGAGATCCCTCGGTAGAAATCAAATTCAGTTGAAATCGTTCGCTATCTCGAGAACGGATGATCGCATCCAAAATTTCTCTGCCCCGTCGTTTTGAGCACGGAAAACTGGAGAGATCGCGCAGGAAAAATCAAATTCAGTTGAAACCGTTCGCTATCTCGAGAACAAGTGATCGCATCCGGAATTCCTCGGCGCCGATGTTCTGAGCAGGGAAAACTGGAGTAATCGTACAGAAAAAATCAAATTAAGTTGAAACCGTTCGCTATTTCGAGAACGGATGATCGCATCCAGAATTTCTCGGCGCCGATGTTTTGAGCACGTAAAACTGGAGAGATCGCGCAGAAAAAATCAAATTCAGTTGAAATCGTTCGCTATCTCGAGAACGGATAATCGCATCAAAAATTCCACTGCCCCGTTGTTTTGAGTACGGAAAACTGGAGAGATCCCGCGAAAAAACTCGAACCTAGTTGAAACCGTTCAGAATCCCGAGAACGAATGATCGCATCCGAAATTTCTCGGCGCCGTTGTTCTGAGTAGGGAAAACTGGAGGAATCAAACAGAAAGAATCAAATTTCGTTGAAAACGTACACTATTCCGAGAACGGATGATCGCATCCGAAATTTCTCTGCCCCGTCGTTTTGAGCACGGAAAACTGGAGAGATCCCGCAGACAAAATCAAATTCAGTTGAAACCGTTCGCTATCTCGAGAACGAATGATCGCATCCGGAGTTTCTCGGTGCCGTTGTTCTGAGCAGAGAAATCTGGAGGAATCATACAGAAAAAATCAAATTTAGTTGAGGCCGTTCGCTATTTCGAGAACGGATGATCGCATCCAAAAGTTCTCGGCGACGTTGTTCCGAGCAGGGAAAACTGAAGAAATCCCGCAGGAAAACTCGAACCTAGTCGTAACCGCTGAGTAGCTGACGAACGGATGACCGCATCCGAAATTTCTCGGCACCGTTGTTCCGAGCACGGAAAACTAGAGAGATCCCGCAGAACAACTGATACCTAGTCGAAACCGTTGACTAGCTGACGAACGGATAATCGAATCCGGAATTTCGCCGCGCAGTTGATCTGAGCACGGAAAACTGGAGAAATACCGCACGGCAACTCGAACCCAGTTGAAACCGTTCGGTGTCGCGAGAACGGATGATCGGATCCGAAATTTCTCGGCGCCGTTGTTCTGAGTAGGGAAAACTGGAGAAATCAAACAGAAAGAATCAAATTGAGCTGAAAACGTTCACTATTTCGAGAACGGATGATTGCATCCGAAATTTCTCGGTGCCGTTGTTCTGAGCACGGAAAACTGAAGAGATCCCTTGGTAGAAATCAAATTCAGTTGAAATCGTCCGCTATCTCGAGAACGGATGATCGCATCAAAAATTTCACTGCTTCGTTGTTTTGAGTACGGAAAACTGGAGAGATCCCGCAAAAAAACTCGAACCTAGTTGAAACCGTTCAGTATCCCGAGAACGAATGATCGCATCCGAAATTTCTCGGCGCCGTTGTTCTGAGTAGGGAAAACTGGAGAAATCAAACAGAAAGAATCAAATTGAGCTGAAAACGTTCACTATTTCGAGAACGGATGATTGCATCCGAAATTTCTCGGTGCCGTTGTTCTGAGCACGGAAAACTGAAGAGATCCCTTGGTAGAAATCAAATTCAGTTGAAATCGTTCGCTATCTCGAGAACGGATGATCGCATCCAAAATTTCTCTGCCCCGTCGTTTTGAGCACGGAAAACTGGAGAGATCCCGCAGAAAAAATCGAATTAAGTTGAAATCGTTCGCTATCTCGAGAACGGATGATCGCATCCAAAATTTCTCTGCCCCGTCGTTTTGAGCACGGAAAACTGGAGAGATCGCGCAGGAAAAATCAAATTCAGTTGAAACCGTTCGCTATCTCGAGAACAAGTGATCGCATCCGGAATTCCTCGGCGCCGTGGTTCCGAGCAGGGAAAACTGGAGAGATCCCGCGGAAAAAATCGATTCCAGTTGAAATCGTTCGCTATCTCGAGAACGCATGATCGCATCAGAAGTTTCTCGGCGCCGTTGTTCTGAGCAGGGGAAACTGGAGTGATCATACAGAAAAAATCAAATTAAGTTGAAACCGTACGCTATTTCGAGAACGGATGATCGCATCCAGAATTTCTCGGCGCCGTGGTTCCGAGCAGGGAAAACTGGAGAGATCCCGCGGAAAAAATCGATTCCAGGCGAAATCGTTCGCTATCTCGAGAACGCATGATCGCATCAGAAGTTTCTCGGCGCCGTTGTTCTGAGCAGGGAAAACTGGAGTGATCATACAGAAAATATCAAATTCAGTTGAAATCGTTCGCTATCTCGAGAACGGATGATCGCATCCAAAATTTCTGTTCCCCGTTGTTCTGAACACGGAAAACTGAAGAGATCCCGCAGAAAAAATCAAAATCAGTTGAAATCGTTCGCTATCTCGAGAACGGGTGATCGCATCCAAAATTCCTGTTCCCCGTTGTTTTGAGCACGGAAAACTGGAGAGATCCCGCAAAAAGAATCAAACCCAGTTTAAACTGTTCGCTATTCCGAGAACGGATGATCGCATCCGAAATTTCTCGGCGCCGTTGTTCTGAGCGCGTAAAACTCGAGAGATCGCGCAGAAAAAATCAAATTCAGTTGAAATCGTTCGCTATCTCGAGAACGGATGATCGCATCAAAAATTTCACTGCCCCGTTGTTTTGAGTACGGAAAACTGGAGAAATCATACAGATAAAATCGAATTTAGTTGAAACCGTTCGCTATTCCGAGAACGGATAATCGCATCCGAAATTTCTCTGCCCCGTCGTTTTGAGCACGGAAAACTGGAGAGATCCCGCAGAAAAAATCAAATTCAGATGAAACCGTTCGCTATCTCGAGAACGAATGATCGCATCCGGAATTTCTCGGCGCCGTTGTTCTGAGCAGAGAAATCTGGAGGAATCATACAGAAAAAATCAAATTTAGTTGAAGCCGTTCGCTATTTCGAGAACGGATGATCGCATCCGAAATTTCCCGGCGCCGTTGTTCTGAGCACGGAAAACTGGAGAGATCCCGCAGAAAAAATCGAATTAAGTTGAAATTGTTCGCTATCTCGAGAACGAACGATCGCATCAAAAATTTCTCTGCCCCGTCGTTCCGAGCACGGACAACTGGAGAGATCACGCAGGAAAAATCAAATTCAGTTGAAATCGTTCGCTATCTCGAGAACGGATGATCGCATCCAAAATTCTGTTCCCCGTTGTTTTGAGCACGAAAAACTGGAGAGATCCCGCAGAAAGAAGCAAACGAAGTTTAAACTGTTCGCTATTCCGAGAACGGATGATCGCATCCGAAATTTCTCGGCGCCGTTGTTCTGAACACGGAAAACTGAAGGGATCCCGCAGAAAAAATCAAATTCAGTTGAAATCGTTCGCTATCTCGAGAACGGATGATCGCATCAAAAATTTCACTGCGCCGTTGTTTTGAGTACGGAAAACTGGAGAAATCATACAGATAAAATCGAATTTAGTTGAAACCGTTCACTATTCCGAGAACGGATAATCGCATCCGAAATTTCTCTGCCCCGTCGTTTTGAGCACGGAAAACTGGAGAGATCCCGCAGAAAAAATCGAATTCAGTTGAAATTGTTCGCTATCTCGAGAACGAACGATCGCATCAAAAATTTCTCTGCCCCGTCGTTCCGAGCACGGACAACTGGAGAGATCACGCAGGAAAAATCAAATTCAGTTGAAATCGTTCGCTATCTCGAGAACGGATGATCGCATCCAAAATTTCTGTTCCCCGTTGTTTTGAGCACGGAAAACTGGAGCGATCCCGCAGAAAGAAGCAAACCCAGTTTAAACTGTTCGCTATTCCGAGAACGGATGATCGCATCCGAAATTTCTCGGCGCCGTTGTTCTGAACACGGAAAACTGAAGAGATCCCGCAGAAAAAATCAAATTCAGTTGAAATCGTTCGCTATCTCGAGAACGGGTGATCGCATCCAAAATTTCTGTTCCCCGTTGTTTTGAGCACGGAAAACTGGAGAGATCCCGCAGAAAGAAGCAAACCCAGTTTAAACTGTTCGCTATTTCGAGAACGGATGATCGCATCCGAAATTTCCCGGCGCCGTTGTTCTGAGCACGGAAAACTAGAGAGATCCCGCAGAAAAAATCGAATTAAGTTGAAATTGTTCGCTATCTCGAGAACGAATGATCGCATCAAAAATTTCTCTGCCCCGTTGTTCCGAGCACGGACAACTGGAGAGATCACGCAGGAAAAATCAAATTCAGTTGAAACCGTTAGCTATCTCGAGAACGGATGATCGCATCCAAAATTTCTGTTCCCCGTTGTTTTGAGCACGGAAAACTGTAGAGATCCCGCAGAAAGAATCGAATTCAGTTGAAATCTTTCGCTATCTCGAGAAAGGATGATCGCATCCGGAATTTCTCGGCGCCGTTGTTCTGAGCAGGGAAAACTGAAGTTATCATACAGAAAAAATCAAATTAAGTTGAAACCGTCCGCTATTTCGAGAACCGATGATCGCATCCAAAATTTCTCGGCGTCGTGGATCCGAGCACGGAAAACTGAAGAGATCCCGCATAAAAAATCAAATTCAGTTGAAATCGTTTGCTATCTCGAGAACGGGTGATCGCATCCAAAATTTCTGTTCCCCGTTGTTTCGAGCACGGAAAACTGGAGAGATCCCGCAAAAAGAATCGAACCCAGTTCAAACTGTTCGCTATTCCGAGAACGGATGATCGCATCCGAAATTTCTCGGCGCCGATGTTTTGAGCACGTAAAACTGGAGAGATCGCGCAGAAAAAATCAAATTCAGTTGAAATCGTTCGCTATCTCGAGAACGGATGATCGCATCAAAAATTTCACTGCCCCGTTGTTTTGAGTACGGAAAACTGGAGAGATCCCGCGAAAAAACTCGAACCTAGTTGAAACCGTTCAGAATCCCGAAAACGAATGATCGCATCAAAAATTTCACTGCCCCGTTGTTTTGAGTAGGGAAAACTGGAGAAATCAAACAGAAAGAATCAAATTTCGTTGAAAACGTTCACTATTCCGAGAACGGATGATCGCATCCGAAATTTCTCGGTGCCGTTGTTCTGAGCACGGAAAACTGAAGAGATCCCTCGGTAGAAATCAAATTCAGTTGAAATCGTTCGCTATCTCAAGAACGGATGATCGCATCCAAAATTTCTCTGCCCAGTCGTTTTGAGCACGGAAAACTGGAGAGATCCCGCAGAAAAAATCAAATTCAGTTGAAACCGTTCGCTATCTCGAGAACGAATGATCGCATCCGGAATTTCTCGACGCCGTTGTTCTGAGCAGAGAAATCTGGAGGAATCATACAGAAAAAATCAAATTTAGTTGAAGCCGTTCGCTATTTCGAGAACGGATGATCGCATCCGAAATTTCCCGGCGCCGTTGTTCTGAGCACGGAAAACTGGAGAGATCCCGCAGAAAAAATCGAATTAAGTTGAAATTGTTCGCTATCTCGAGAACGAACGATCGCATCAAAAATTTCTCTGCCCCGTCGTTCCGAGCACGGACAACTGGAGAGATCACGCAGGAAAAATCAAATTCAGTTGGAATCGTTCGCTATCTCGAGAACGGATGATCGCATCCAAAATTTCTGTTCCCCGATGTTCTGCGCACGGAAAACTGGAGAGATCCCGCAAAAAGAATCAAACCCAGTTTAAACTGTTCGCTATCTCGAGAACGGATGATCGCATCCGAAATTTCTCTGCCCCGTCGTTTTGAGCACGGAAAACTGGAGAAATCATACAGATAAAATCGAATTCAGTTGAAACCGTTCGCTATTCCGAGAACGGATAATCGCATCCGAAATTTCTCTGCCCCGTCGTTTTGAGCACGGAAAACTGGAGAGATCCCGCACAAAAAATCAAATTCAGTTGAAATCGTTCGCTATCTCGAGAACGGATGATCGCATCAAAAATTTCACTGCCCCGTTGTTTTGAGTACGGAAAACTGGAGAAATCATACAGATAAAATCGAATTTAGTTGAAACCGTTCGCTATTCCGAGAACGGATAATCGCATCCGAAATTTCTCTGCCCCGTCGTTTTGAGCACGGAAAACTGGAGAGATCCCGCCGAAAAAATCAAATTCAGTTGAAACCGTTCGCTATCTCGAGAACGAATGATCGCATCCGGAATTTCTCGGCGCCGTTGTTCTGAGCAGAGAAATCTGGAGGAATCATACAGAAAAAATCAAATTTAGTTGAAGCCGTTCGCTATTTCGAGAACGGATGATCGCATCCGAAATTTCCCGGCGCCGTTGTTCTGAGCACGGAAAACTGGAGAGATCCCGCAAAAAAATCGAATTGAGTTGAAATTGTTCGCTATCTCGAGAACGAACGATCGCATCAAAAATTTCTCTGCCCCGTCGTTCCGAGCACGGACAACTGGAGAGATCACGCAGGAAAAATCAAATTCAGTTGAAATCGTTCGCTATCTCGAGAACGGATGATCGCATCCAAAATTTCTGTTCCCCGTTGTTTTGAGCACGGAAAACTGGAGAGATCCCGCAGAAAGAAGCAAACCCAGTTTAAACTGTTCGCTATTTCGAGAACGGATGATCGCATCCGAAATTTCCCGGCGCCGTTGTTCTGAGCACGGAAAACTGGAGAGATCCCGCAGAAAAAATCGAATTAAGTTGAAATTGTTCGCTATCTCGAGAACGAATGATCGCATCAAGAATTTCTCTGCCCCGTTGTTCCGAGCACGGAAAACTGGAGAGATCACGCAGGAAAAATCAAATTCAGTTGAAACCGTTAGCTATCTCGAGAACGGATGATCGCATCCAAAATTTCTGTTCCCCGTTGTTTTGAAAACGGAAAACTGGAGAGATCCCGCAGAAAGAATCGAATTCAGTTGAAATCTTTCGCTATCTCGAGAAAGGATGATCGCATCCGGAATTTCTCGGCGCCGTTGTTCTGAGCAGGGAAAACTGGAGTGATCATACAGAAAAAATAAAATTAAGTTGAAACCGTTCGCTATTTCGAGAACCGATGATCGCATCCAAAATTTCTCGGCGTCGTGGTTCCGAGCACGGAAAACTGAAAAGATCCCGCAGAAAAAATCAAATTCAGTTGAAATCGTTTGCTATCTCGAGAACGGGTGATCGCATCCAAAATTTCTGTTCCCCGTTGTTTCGAGCACGGAAAACTGGAGAGATCCCGCAAAAAGAATCGAACCCAGTTCAAACTGTTCGCTATTCCGAGAACGGATGATCGCATCCGAAATTTCTCGGCGCCGATGTTTTGAGCACGTAAAACTGGAGAGATCGCGCAGAAAAAATCAAATTCAGTTGAAATCGTTCGCTATCTCGAGAACGGATGATCGCATCAAAAATTTCACTGCCCCGTTGTTTTGAGTACGGAAAACTGGAGAGATCCCGCGAAAAAACTCGAACCTAGTTGAAACCGTTCAGAATCCCGAAAACGAATGATCGCATCAAAAATTTCACTGCCCCGTTGTTTTGAGTAGGGAAAACTGGAGAAATCAAACAGAAAGAATCAAATTTCGTTGAAAACGTTCACTATTCCGAGAACGGATGATCGCATCCGAAATTTCTCGGTGCCGTTGTTCTGAGCACGGAAAACTGAAGAGATCCCTCGGTAGAAATCAAATTCAGTTGAAATCGTTCGCTATCTCAAGAACGGATGATCGCATCCAAAATTTCTCTGCCCAGTCGTTTTGAGCACGGAAAACTGGAGAGATCCCGCAGAAAAAATCAAATTCAGTTGAAACCGTTCGCTATCTCGAGAACGAATGATCGCATCCGGAATTTCTCGACGCCGTTGTTCTGAGCAGAGAAATCTGGAGGAATCATACAGAAAAAATCAAATTTAGTTGAAGCCGTTCGCTATTTCGAGAACGGATGATCGCATCCGAAATTTCCCGGCGCCGTTGTTCTGAGCACGGAAAACTGGAGAGATCCCGCAGAAAAAATCGAATTAAGTTGAAATTGTTCGCTATCTCGAGAACGAACGATCGCATCAAAAATTTCTCTGCCCCGTCGTTCCGAGCACGGACAACTGGAGAGATCACGCAGGAAAAATCAAATTCAGTTGGAATCGTTCGCTATCTCGAGAACGGATGATCGCATCCAAAATTTCTGTTCCCCGATGTTCTGAGCACGGAAAACTGGAGAGATCCCGCAAAAAGAATCAAACCCAGTTTAAACTGTTCGCTATCTCGAGAACGGATGATCGCATCCGAAATTTCTCTGCCCCGTCGTTTTGAGCACGGAAAACTGGAGAAATCATACAGATAAAATCGAATTCAGTTGAAACCGTTCGCTATTCCGAGAACGGATAATCGCATCCGAAATTTCTCTGCCCCGTCGTTTTGAGCACGGAAAACTGGAGAGATCCCGCAGAAAAAATCAAATTCAGTTGAAATCGTTCGCTATCTCGAGAACGGATGATCGCATCAAAAATTTCACTGCCCCGTTGTTTTGAGTACGGAAAACTGGAGAAATCATACAGATAAAATCGAATTTAGTTGAAACCGTTCGCTATTCCGAGAACGGATAATCGCATCCGAAATTTCTCTGCCCCGTCGTTTTGAGCACGGAAAACTGGAGAGATCCCGCCGAAAAAATCAAATTCAGTTGAAACCGTTCGCTATCTCGAGAACGAATGATCGCATCCGGAATTTCTCGGCGCCGTTGTTCTGAGCAGAGAAATCTGGAGGAATCATACAGAAAAAATCAAATTTAGTTGAAGCCGTTCGCTATTTCGAGAACGGATGATCGCATCCGAAATTTCCCGGCGCCGTTGTTCTGAGCACGGAAAACTGGAGAGATCCCGCAAAAAAATCGAATTGAGTTGAAATTGTTCGCTATCTCGAGAACGAACGATCGCATCAAAAATTTCTCTGCCCCGTCGTTCCGAGCACGGACAACTGGAGAGATCACGCAGGAAAAATCGAATTCAGTTGAAATCGTTCGCTATCTCGAGAACGGATGATCGCATCCAAAATTTCTGTTCCCCGTTGTTTTGAGCACGGAAAACTGGAGAGATCCCGCAGAAAGAAGCAAACCCAGTTTAAACTGTTCGCTATTTCGAGAACGGATGATCGCATCCGAAATTTCCCGGCGCCGTTGTTCTGAGCACGGAAAACTGGAGAGATCCCGCAGAAAAAATCGAATTAAGTTGAAATTGTTCGCTATCTCGAGAACGAATGATCGCATCAAGAATTTCTCTGCCCCGTTGTTCCGAGCACGGAAAACTGGAGAGATCACGCAGGAAAAATCAAATTCAGTTGAAACCGTTAGCTATCTCGAGAACGGATGATCGCATCCAAAATTTCTGTTCCCCGTTGTTTTGAAAACGGAAAACTGGAGAGATCCCGCAGAAAGAATCGAATTCAGATGAAACCGTTCGCTATCTCGAGAACGAATGATCGCATCCGGAATTTCTCGGCGCCGTTGTTCTGAGCAGAGAAATCTGGAGGAATCATACAGAAAAAATCAAATTTAGTTGAAGCCGTTCGCTATTTCGAGAACGGATGATCGCATCCGAAATTTCCCGGCGCCGTTGTTCTGAGCACGGAAAACTGGAGAGATCCCGCAGAAAAAATCGAATTAAGTTGAAATTGTTCGCTATCTCGAGAACGAACGATCGCATCAAAAATTTCTCTGCCCCGTCGTTCCGAGCACGGACAACTGGAGAGATCACGCAGGAAAAATCAAATTCAGTTGAAATCGTTCGCTATCTCGAGAACGGATGATCGCATCCAAAATTCTGTTCCCCGTTGTTTTGAGCACGAAAAACTGGAGAGATCCCGCAGAAAGAAGCAAACGAAGTTTAAACTGTTCGCTATTCCGAGAACGGATGATCGCATCCGAAATTTCTCGGCGCCGTTGTTCTGAACACGGAAAACTGAAGGGATCCCGCAGAAAAAATCAAATTCAGTTGAAATCGTTCGCTATCTCGAGAACGGATGATCGCATCAAAAATTTCACTGCGCCGTTGTTTTGAGTACGGAAAACTGGAGAAATCATACAGATAAAATCGAATTTAGTTGAAACCGTTCACTATTCCGAGAACGGATAATCGCATCCGAAATTTCTCTGCCCCGTCGTTTTGAGCACGGAAAACTGGAGAGATCCCGCAGAAAAAATCGAATTCAGTTGAAATTGTTCGCTATCTCGAGAACGAACGATCGCATCAAAAATTTCTCTGCCCCGTCGTTCCGAGCACGGACAACTGGAGAGATCACGCAGGAAAAATCAAATTCAGTTGAAATCGTTCGCTATCTCGAGAACGGATGATCGCATCCAAAATTTCTGTTCCCCGTTGTTTTGAGCACGGAAAACTGGAGCGATCCCGCAGAAAGAAGCAAACCCAGTTTAAACTGTTCGCTATTCCGAGAACGGATGATCGCATCCGAAATTTCTCGGCGCCGTTGTTCTGAACACGGAAAACTGAAGAGATCCCGCAGAAAAAATCAAATTCAGTTGAAATCGTTCGCTATCTCGAGAACGGGTGATCGCATCCAAAATTTCTGTTCCCCGTTGTTTTGAGCACGGAAAACTGGAGAGATCCCGCAGAAAGAAGCAAACCCAGTTTAAACTGTTCGCTATTTCGAGAACGGATGATCGCATCCGAAATTTCCCGGCGCCGTTGTTCTGAGCACGGAAAACTAGAGAGATCCCGCAGAAAAAATCGAATTAAGTTGAAATTGTTCGCTATCTCGAGAACGAATGATCGCATCAAAAATTTCTCTGCCCCGTTGTTCCGAGCACGGACAACTGGAGAGATCACGCAGGAAAAATCAAATTCAGTTGAAACCGTTAGCTATCTCGAGAACGGATGATCGCATCCAAAATTTCTGTTCCCCGTTGTTTTGAGCACGGAAAACTGTAGAGATCCCGCAGAAAGAATCGAATTCAGTTGAAATCTTTCGCTATCTCGAGAAAGGATGATCGCATCCGGAATTTCTCGGCGCCGTTGTTCTGAGCAGGGAAAACTGAAGTTATCATACAGAAAAAATCAAATTAAGTTGAAACCGTCCGCTATTTCGAGAACCGATGATCGCATCCAAAATTTCTCGGCGTCGTGGATCCGAGCACGGAAAACTGAAGAGATCCCGCATAAAAAATCAAATTCAGTTGAAATCGTTTGCTATCTCGAGAACGGGTGATCGCATCCAAAATTTCTGTTCCCCGTTGTTTCGAGCACGGAAAACTGGAGAGATCCCGCAAAAAGAATCGAACCCAGTTCAAACTGTTCGCTATTCCGAGAACGGATGATCGCATCCGAAATTTCTCGGCGCCGATGTTTTGAGCACGTAAAACTGGAGAGATCGCGCAGAAAAAATCAAATTCAGTTGAAATCGTTCGCTATCTCGAGAACGGATGATCGCATCAAAAATTTCACTGCCCCGTTGTTTTGAGTACGGAAAACTGGAGAGATCCCGCGAAAAAACTCGAACCTAGTTGAAACCGTTCAGAATCCCGAAAACGAATGATCGCATCAAAAATTTCACTGCCCCGTTGTTTTGAGTAGGGAAAACTGGAGAAATCAAACAGAAAGAATCAAATTTCGTTGAAAACGTTCACTATTCCGAGAACGGATGATCGCATCCGAAATTTCTCGGTGCCGTTGTTCTGAGCACGGAAAACTGAAGAGATCCCTCGGTAGAAATCAAATTCAGTTGAAATCGTTCGCTATCTCAAGAACGGATGATCGCATCCAAAATTTCTCTGCCCAGTCGTTTTGAGCACGGAAAACTGGAGAGATCCCGCAGAAAAAATCAAATTCAGTTGAAACCGTTCGCTATCTCGAGAACGAATGATCGCATCCGGAATTTCTCGACGCCGTTGTTCTGAGCAGAGAAATCTGGAGGAATCATACAGAAAAAATCAAATTTAGTTGAAGCCGTTCGCTATTTCGAGAACGGATGATCGCATCCGAAATTTCCCGGCGCCGTTGTTCTGAGCACGGAAAACTGGAGAGATCCCGCAGAAAAAATCGAATTAAGTTGAAATTGTTCGCTATCTCGAGAACGAACGATCGCATCAAAAATTTCTCTGCCCCGTCGTTCCGAGCACGGACAACTGGAGAGATCACGCAGGAAAAATCAAATTCAGTTGGAATCGTTCGCTATCTCGAGAACGGATGATCGCATCCAAAATTTCTGTTCCCCGATGTTCTGAGCACGGAAAACTGGAGAGATCCCGCAAAAAGAATCAAACCCAGTTTAAACTGTTCGCTATCTCGAGAACGGATGATCGCATCCGAAATTTCTCTGCCCCGTCGTTTTGAGCACGGAAAACTGGAGAAATCATACAGATAAAATCGAATTCAGTTGAAACCGTTCGCTATTCCGAGAACGGATAATCGCATCCGAAATTTCTCTGCCCCGTCGTTTTGAGCACGGAAAACTGGAGAGATCCCGCACAAAAAATCAAATTCAGTTGAAATCGTTCGCTATCTCGAGAACGGATGATCGCATCAAAAATTTCACTGCCCCGTTGTTTTGAGTACGGAAAACTGGAGAAATCATACAGATAAAATCGAATTTAGTTGAAACCGTTCGCTATTCCGAGAACGGATAATCGCATCCGAAATTTCTCTGCCCCGTCGTTTTGAGCACGGAAAACTGGAGAGATCCCGCCGAAAAAATCAAATTCAGTTGAAACCGTTCGCTATCTCGAGAACGAATGATCGCATCCGGAATTTCTCGGCGCCGTTGTTCTGAGCAGAGAAATCTGGAGGAATCATACAGAAAAAATCAAATTTAGTTGAAGCCGTTCGCTATTTCGAGAACGGATGATCGCATCCGAAATTTCCCGGCGCCGTTGTTCTGAGCACGGAAAACTGGAGAGATCCCGCAAAAAAATCGAATTGAGTTGAAATTGTTCGCTATCTCGAGAACGAACGATCGCATCAAAAATTTCTCTGCCCCGTCGTTCCGAGCACGGACAACTGGAGAGATCACGCAGGAAAAATCAAATTCAGTTGAAATCGTTCGCTATCTCGAGAACGGATGATCGCATCCAAAATTTCTGTTCCCCGTTGTTTTGAGCACGGAAAACTGGAGAGATCCCGCAGAAAGAAGCAAACCCAGTTTAAACTGTTCGCTATTTCGAGAACGGATGATCGCATCCGAAATTTCCCGGCGCCGTTGTTCTGAGCACGGAAAACTGGAGAGATCCCGCAGAAAAAATCGAATTAAGTTGAAATTGTTCGCTATCTCGAGAACGAATGATCGCATCAAGAATTTCTCTGCCCCGTTGTTCCGAGCACGGAAAACTGGAGAGATCACGCAGGAAAAATCAAATTCAGTTGAAACCGTTAGCTATCTCGAGAACGGATGATCGCATCCAAAATTTCTGTTCCCCGTTGTTTTGAAAACGGAAAACTGGAGAGATCCCGCAGAAAGAATCGAATTCAGTTGAAATCTTTCGCTATCTCGAGAAAGGATGATCGCATCCGGAATTTCTCGGCGCCGTTGTTCTGAGCAGGGAAAACTGGAGTGATCATACAGAAAAAATAAAATTAAGTTGAAACCGTTCGCTATTTCGAGAACCGATGATCGCATCCAAAATTTCTCGGCGTCGTGGTTCCGAGCACGGAAAACTGAAAAGATCCCGCAGAAAAAATCAAATTCAGTTGAAATCGTTTGCTATCTCGAGAACGGGTGATCGCATCCAAAATTTCTGTTCCCCGTTGTTTCGAGCACGGAAAACTGGAGAGATCCCGCAAAAAGAATCGAACCCAGTTCAAACTGTTCGCTATTCCGAGAACGGATGATCGCATCCGAAATTTCTCGGCGCCGATGTTTTGAGCACGTAAAACTGGAGAGATCGCGCAGAAAAAATCAAATTCAGTTGAAATCGTTCGCTATCTCGAGAACGGATGATCGCATCAAAAATTTCACTGCCCCGTTGTTTTGAGTACGGAAAACTGGAGAGATCCCGCGAAAAAACTCGAACCTAGTTGAAACCGTTCAGAATCCCGAAAACGAATGATCGCATCAAAAATTTCACTGCCCCGTTGTTTTGAGTAGGGAAAACTGGAGAAATCAAACAGAAAGAATCAAATTTCGTTGAAAACGTTCACTATTCCGAGAACGGATGATCGCATCCGAAATTTCTCGGTGCCGTTGTTCTGAGCACGGAAAACTGAAGAGATCCCTCGGTAGAAATCAAATTCAGTTGAAATCGTTCGCTATCTCAAGAACGGATGATCGCATCCAAAATTTCTCTGCCCAGTCGTTTTGAGCACGGAAAACTGGAGAGATCCCGCAGAAAAAATCAAATTCAGTTGAAACCGTTCGCTATCTCGAGAACGAATGATCGCATCCGGAATTTCTCGACGCCGTTGTTCTGAGCAGAGAAATCTGGAGGAATCATACAGAAAAAATCAAATTTAGTTGAAGCCGTTCGCTATTTCGAGAACGGATGATCGCATCCGAAATTTCCCGGCGCCGTTGTTCTGAGCACGGAAAACTGGAGAGATCCCGCAGAAAAAATCGAATTAAGTTGAAATTGTTCGCTATCTCGAGAACGAACGATCGCATCAAAAATTTCTCTGCCCCGTCGTTCCGAGCACGGACAACTGGAGAGATCACGCAGGAAAAATCAAATTCAGTTGGAATCGTTCGCTATCTCGAGAACGGATGATCGCATCCAAAATTTCTGTTCCCCGATGTTCTGAGCACGGAAAACTGGAGAGATCCCGCAAAAAGAATCAAACCCAGTTTAAACTGTTCGCTATCTCGAGAACGGATGATCGCATCCGAAATTTCTCTGCCCCGTCGTTTTGAGCACGGAAAACTGGAGAAATCATACAGATAAAATCGAATTCAGTTGAAACCGTTCGCTATTCCGAGAACGGATAATCGCATCCGAAATTTCTCTGCCCCGTCGTTTTGAGCACGGAAAACTGGAGAGATCCCGCAGAAAAAATCAAATTCAGTTGAAATCGTTCGCTATCTCGAGAACGGATGATCGCATCAAAAATTTCACTGCCCCGTTGTTTTGAGTACGGAAAACTGGAGAAATCATACAGATAAAATCGAATTTAGTTGAAACCGTTCGCTATTCCGAGAACGGATAATCGCATCCGAAATTTCTCTGCCCCGTCGTTTTGAGCACGGAAAACTGGAGAGATCCCGCCGAAAAAATCAAATTCAGTTGAAACCGTTCGCTATCTCGAGAACGAATGATCGCATCCGGAATTTCTCGGCGCCGTTGTTCTGAGCAGAGAAATCTGGAGGAATCATACAGAAAAAATCAAATTTAGTTGAAGCCGTTCGCTATTTCGAGAACGGATGATCGCATCCGAAATTTCCCGGCGCCGTTGTTCTGAGCACGGAAAACTGGAGAGATCCCGCAAAAAAATCGAATTGAGTTGAAATTGTTCGCTATCTCGAGAACGAACGATCGCATCAAAAATTTCTCTGCCCCGTCGTTCCGAGCACGGACAACTGGAGAGATCACGCAGGAAAAATCGAATTCAGTTGAAATCGTTCGCTATCTCGAGAACGGATGATCGCATCCAAAATTTCTGTTCCCCGTTGTTTTGAGCACGGAAAACTGGAGAGATCCCGCAGAAAGAAGCAAACCCAGTTTAAACTGTTCGCTATTTCGAGAACGGATGATCGCATCCGAAATTTCCCGGCGCCGTTGTTCTGAGCACGGAAAACTGGAGAGATCCCGCAGAAAAAATCGAATTAAGTTGAAATTGTTCGCTATCTCGAGAACGAATGATCGCATCAAGAATTTCTCTGCCCCGTTGTTCCGAGCACGGAAAACTGGAGAGATCACGCAGGAAAAATCAAATTCAGTTGAAACCGTTAGCTATCTCGAGAACGGATGATCGCATCCAAAATTTCTGTTCCCCGTTGTTTTGAAAACGGAAAACTGGAGAGATCCCGCAGAAAGAATCGAATTCAGTTGAAATCTTTCGCTATCTCGAGAAAGGATGATCGCATCCGGAATTTCTCGGCGCCGTTGTTCTGAGCAGGGAAAACTGGAGTGATCATACAGAAAAAATAAAATTAAGTTGAAACCGTTCGCTATTTCGAGAACCGATGATCGCATCCAAAATTTCTCGGCGTCGTGGTTCCGAGCACGGAAAACTGAAAAGATCCCGCAGAAAAAATCAAATTCAGTTGAAATCGTTTGCTATCTCGAGAACGGGTGATCGCATCCAAAATTTCTGTTCCCCGTTGTTTTGAGCACGGAAAACTGGAGAGATCCCGCAAAAAGAATCGAACCCAGTTTAAACTGTTCGCTATTCCGAGAACGGATGATCGCATCCGAAATTTGTCGGCGCCGTTGATCTGAGCAGTGAACACTGGAGAGATTCCGTAGAAAAAATCGAATTCAGTTGAATTCGTTCGCTATTTCGAGAACGGACGATCGCATCTGAAATTTCTCGGCGCCGTTGATCTGAGCAGGGAAAACTGGAGAAATCATACATAAAAAATCAAATTTAGTTGAAACCGTTCGCTATTTCGAGGACGGATGATCGCATCCGAAATTTCTCGGCGCCGTTGTTCTGAGCACGGAAAACTGGAGAGATCCCGCAGAAAAAATCAAATTCAGTTGAAATTACTCGCTATCTCAAGAACAATTGATCGCATTCAAAATTTCTCTGCTCCGTTGTGCTGAGAATGGAAAACTGGAGAAATCCCGCAGAAAGAATCAAATTTAGTTGAAAACGTTCGCTATTTCGAGAACGGATGATCGCATCCGAAATTTCTCGGCGCCGTTGTTCTGAGCACGGAAAACTGGAGAGATCCCGCAGAAAAAATCAAATTCAGTTGAAATCGTTCGCTATCTCGAGAACAAATGATCGCATCGAAATTTCTCGGCGACGTTGTTCTGAACAGGGAAAACTGGAGAAATCATACAGCGAAAATCAAATTTAGTTGAAACCGTTCGCTATTTCAAAAACGGATGATTGCATCCGGAATTTCTCCGCGCCGTTGCTCTGAGCACGGAAAACTGGAGAGATACCGCAGAAAAATCAAATTAAGTTGAAACCGTTCGCTATTTCGAGAACGGATGATCGCATCCAGAATTTCTCGGCGCCGTGGTTCCGAAAACGGAAAACTGGAAAGATCCCGCAGAAAAAATCGAACCTAGTTGAAACCGTTCGGTATCTCGAGAACGAATGATCGCATCCGAAATTTTTCGGCGCCGTTGTTCTGAGCATTGATAACTGGAGAAATCCCGCAGAAAAAATCAGATTTGAATGAAACCGTTCGCTATATCGAGAACGGATGATCGCATCCAAAATTTCTCGGCGCCGTTGTTCCGAGCACGGAAAACTGAAGAAATCCCGCAGGAAAACTCGAACCTAGTCGTAACCGCTGAGTAGCTGACGAACGGATGACCGCATCCGAAATTTCTCGGCACCGTTGTTCCGAGCACGGGAAACTAGAGAGATCCCGCAGAACAACTGATACCTAGTCGAAACCGTTGACTAGCTGACGAACGGATAATCGCATCCGGAATTTCGCCGCGCAGTTGATCTGAGCACGGAAAACTGGAGAAATACCGCACGGAAATTCAAACACAGTTGAAACCGTTCGGTGTCGCGAGAACGGATGATCCGATCCGAAATTTCTCGGCGCGGTTGTTCTTAGCACGGAGAACTGGAAAGATCCCGCAGAAAAATCAAATTCAGTTGAAATCGTCCGCTATCTCGAGAACGGATGATCGCATCCAAAATTTCTCTGCCCCGTCGTTTTGAGCACGGAAAACTGGAGAGATCGCGCAGGAAAAATCAAATTCAGTTGAAACCGTTCGCTATCTCGAGAACAAGTGATCGCATCCGGAATTCCTCGGCGCCGATGTTCTCAGCAGGGAAAACTCGAGAGATCGCGCAGAAAAAATCAAATTCAGATGAAATCGTTCGCTATCTCGAGAACGGATGATCGCATCAAAAATTTCACTGCCCCGTTGTTTTGAGTACGGAAAACTGGAGAAATCATACAGATTATATCGAATTTAGTTGAAACCGTTCGCTATTCCGAAAACGGATAATCGCATCCGAAATTTCTCGGCGCCGTTGTTCTGAATAGGGAATACTGGAGTAATCAAACAGAATGAATCAAATTTAGTTGAAAACGTTCACTATTCCGAGAACGGATGATCGCATCCGAAATTACTCTGCCCCGTCGTTTTGAGCATGGAAAACTGGAGAGATCCCGCAGAAAAAATCAAATCCAGTTGAAACCGGTCGCTATCTCGAGAATGAATGATCGCATCCAAAATTTCTGTTCCCCGTTGTTTTGAGCACGGAAAACTGGAGAGATCCCGCAGAAAGAAGCAAACCCAGTTTAAACTGTTCGCTATTCCGAGAACGGATGATCGCATCCGGAAGTTCTCGGCGCCGTTGTTCCGAGCGCGGAAAACTGAAGAAATCCCGCAGAAAAAATCAAATTCAGTTGAAATCGTTCGCTATCTCGAGAACGGGTGATCGCATCCAAAATTTCTGTTCCCCGTTGTTTTGAGCACGGAAAACTGGAGAGATCCCGCAAAAAGAATCAAACCCAGTTTAAACTGTTCGCTATTTCGAAAACGGATGATTGCATCCGAAATTTCTCTGCCCCGTCGTTTTGAGCACGGAAAACTGGAGAGATCCCGCAGAAAAAATCAAATTCAGTTGAAACCGTTCGCTGTCTCGAGAACGGATGATCGCATCCGAAATTTCTCGGCGCCGTTGTTCTGAGCACGGAAAACTGGAGAGATCCCGCAGAAAAAATCAAATTCAGTTGAGATTACTCGCTATCTCAAGAACAATTGATCGCATTCAAAATTTCTCTGCTCCGTTGTGCTGAGAATGGAAAACTGGAGAAATCCCGCAGAAAGAATCAAATTTAGTTGAAAACGTTCGCTATTTCGAGAACGGATGATCGCATCCGAAATTTCTCGGCGCCGTTGTTCTGAGCACGGAAAACTGGAGAGATCCCGCAGAAAAAATCAAATTCAGTTGAAATCGTTCGGTATCTCGAGAACGAATGATCGCATCCGAAATTTTTCGGCGCCGTTGTTCTGAGCATTGATAACTGGAGAAATCCCGCAGAAAAAATCAGATTTAAATGAAACCGTTCGCTATATCGAGAACGGATGATCGCATCCAAAATTTCTCGGCGCCGTTGTTCCGAGCACGGGAAACTGAAGAAATCCCGCAGGAAAACTCGAACCTAGTCGTAACCGCTGAGTAGCTGACGAACGGATGACCGCATCCGAAATTTCTCGGCACCGTTGTTCCGAGCACGGGAAACTAGAGAGATCCCGCAGAACAACTGATACCTAGTCGAAACCGTTGACTAGCTGACGAACGGATAATCGCATCCGGAATTTCGCCGCGCAGTTGATCTGAGCACGGAAAACTGGAGAAATACCGCACGGAAATTCAAACACAGTTGAAACCGTTCGGTGTCGCGAGAACGGATGATCCGATCCGAAATTTCTCGGCGCGGTTGTTCTCAGCACGGAGAACTGAAAAGATCCCGCAGAAAAATCAAATTCAGTTGAAATCGTCCGCTATCTCGAGAACGGATGATCGCATCCAAAATTTCTCTGCCCCGTCGTTTTGAGCACGGAAAACTGGAGAGATCGCGCAGGAAAAATCAAATTCACTTGAAACCGTTCGCTATCTCGAGAACAAGTGATCGCATCCGGAATTCCTCGGCGCCGATGTTCTCAGCAGGGAAAACTCGAGAGATCGCGCAGAAAAAATCAAATTCAGTTGAAATCGTTCGCTATCTCGAGAACGGATGATCGCATCAAAAATTTCACTGCCCCGTTGTTTTGAGTACGGAAAACTGGAGAAATCATACAGATTATATCGAATTTAGTTGAAACCGTTCGCTATTCCGAAAACGGATGATCGCATCCGAAATTTCTCGGCGCCGTTGTTCTGAATAGGGAATACTGGAGTAATCAAACAGAATGAATCAAATTTAGTTGAAAACGTTCACTATTCCGAGAACGGATGATCGCATCCGAAATTACTCTGCCCCGTCGTTTTGAGCACGGAAAACTGGAGAGATCCCGCAGAAAAAATCAAATTCAGTTGAAACCGGTCGCTATCTCGAGAACGAATGATCGCATCCAAAATTTCTGTTCCCCGTTGTTTTGAGCACGGAAAACTGGAGAGATCCCGCAGAAAGAAGCAAACCCAGTTTAAACTGTTCGCTATTCCGAGAACGGATGATCGCATCCGGAAGTTCTCGGCGCCGTTGTTCCGAGCACGGAAAACTGAAGAAATCCCGCAGAAAAAATCAAATTCAGTTGAAATCGTTCGCTATCTCGAGAACGGGTGATCGCATCCAAAATTTCTGTTCCCCGTTGTTTTGAGCACGGAAAACTGGAGAGATCCCGCAAAAAGAATCAAACCCAGTTTAAACTGTTCGCTATTTCGAAAACGGATGATTGCATCCGAAATTTCTCTGCCCCGTCGTTTTGAGCACGGAAAACTGGAGAGATCCCGCAGAAAAAATCAAATTCAGTTGAAACCGTTCGCTGTCTCGAGAACCATTGATCGCATCCGGAATTTCTCGGCGCCGTTGTTCTGAGTAGGGAAAACTGGAGAAATCAAACAGAAAGAATCAAATTTAGTTGAACACGTTCACTATCTCGAGAACGGATGATCGGATCCAAAATTTCTCTGCCCCGTCGTTTTGAGCACGGAAAACTGGAGAGATCCCCTAGAAAAAATCGGATTAAGTTGAAATTGTTCGCTATCTCGAGAACGAATGACCGCGTCATAAATTTCTCTGCCCCGTTGTTCCGAGCACGGAAAACTGGAGAGATCCCGCAGAAAAAATCGAATTCAGTTGAATTCGTTCGCTATCTCCAGAACGGATGATCGCATCCGAAATTTCTCGAGGCCGTTGTTCTGAGCACGGAAAACTGGAGAGATCCCGCATACAGAATCAAAACTAGTTTAAACCGTTCGGTATCTCGAGAACGAATGATCGCATCCGAAATTTCTCGGCGCCGTTGTTCTGGGCACGCAAAACTGGAGAGATCCCGCAGAAAAAATCAAATTCAGTTGAAATTGTTCGCTATCTCGAGAACGAATGACCGCATCATAAATTTCTCTGCCCCGTTGTTCCGAGCACGGAAAACTGAAGAGATCCCGCAGAAAAAATCGAATTCAGTTGAATTCGTTCGCTATCTCCAGAACGGATGATCGCATCCGAAATTTCTCGAGGCCGTTGTTCTGAGCACGGAAAACTGGAGAGATCCCGCATACAGAATCAAAACTAGTTTAAACCGTTCGGTATCTCGAGAACGAATGATCGCATCCGAAATTCCTCGGCGCCGTTGTTCTGGGCACGCAAAACTGGAGAGATCCCGCAGAAAAAATCAAATTCATTCGAAATTGTTCGCTATCTCGAGAACGAATGATCGCATCCAAAATTTCTCTGCCCCGTTGTTCTGAGCAGGGAAAACTGGAGAAATCATGCAGCGAAAATCAAATTCAGTTGAAAACGTTCGCTATCTCGAGAACGGATGATCGCAACCAAAACTTCTCTGCCCCGTTG
Source organism: Phymatocera aterrima (assembly GCA_963170745.1). Classification (NCBI taxonomy): domain Eukaryota; kingdom Metazoa; phylum Arthropoda; class Insecta; order Hymenoptera; family Tenthredinidae; genus Phymatocera; species Phymatocera aterrima. The sequence goes on along the minus strand of OY720665.1, from coordinate 12,436,965 downwards.
TTTTGAGCACGGAAAACTGGAGAGATCCCGCAGAAAAAATCGAATTCAGTTGAAATCATTCGCTATCTCGAGAACGAATGATCGCATCCAAAATTACTCTGCCCCGTTGTTCCGAGCACGGAAAACTGGAGATATCGCGCATAATGAATCACACCTAGTTTGAACTATTCGCGCTCTCGAGAATGAATGATCGCATCCGGAATTTCTCGGCACCGTTGTTCTGAGCATGGAAAACTGGAGAAATCCCGCAGAAAAAATCGAATTTACTTGAAACCGTTCGCTATTTCGAGAACGGATGATCGCATCCGGAATTTCTCGGCGCCGTTGATCTGAGCACGGAAAACTGGAGAGATCCCGCAGAAAAAATCGAATTCAGTTGAATTCGTTCGCTATCTCGAGAACGGATGATCACATCCGAAATTTCTCGGCGCCGGTGTTCTGAGCACGGAAAACTGGAGAGATCCCGCATACAGAATCAAAACTAGTTTAAACCGTTCGGAATCTCGAAAACGAACAATCGCATCTGAAATTTCTCGGCGCCGTCGTGCTGAGCCGGGGAAAACTGTAGAGATCACGCAGAAAAAATCGAATTCAGTTGAAATCGTTCGCTATCTCGAGAACGAATGATCGCATCGAAATTTCTCGGCGCCGTTGTTCTGAGCAGGAAAAACTGGAGAAATCAGACAGCGAAAATCAAATTTAGTTGAAACCGTTCGCTATTTCTAAGACGTATGATTGCATCCGGAATTTCTCGGCACCGTTGCTCTGAGCACGGAAAACTGGAGAGATCCCGCATACAGAATCAAAACTAGTTTAAACCGTTCGGTATCTCGAAAACGAATGATCGCATCCGGAATTTCTCGGCACGGTTGTTCTGAGCAGAGAAATCTGGAGGAATCATACAGAAAAAATCAAATTTAGTTGAAGCCGGTCGCTATTTCGAGAACGGATGATCGCATCCGAAATTTCCCGGCGCCGTTGTTCTGAGCACGGAAAACTGGAGAGATCCCGCAGAAAAAATCGAATTAAGTTGAAATTGTTCGCTATCTCGAGAACGAATGATCGCATCAAAAATTTCTCTGCCCCGTTGTTCCGAGCACGGACAACTGGAGAGATCACGCAGGAAAAATCAAATTCAGTTGAAACCGTTAGCTATCTCGAGAACGGATGATCGCATCCAAAATTTCTGTTCCCCGTTGTTTTGAGCGCGGAAAACTGGAGAGATTCCGCAGAAAGAATCGAATTCAGTTGAAATCTTTCGCTATCTCGAGAAAGGATGATCGCATCCGGAATTTCTCGGCGCCGTTGTTCTGAGCAGGAAAAACTGGAGTGATCATACAGAAAAAATCAAATTAAGTTGAAACCGTTCGCTATTTCGAGAACGGATGATCGCATCCAAAATTTCTCGGCGTCGTGGTTCCGAGCACGGAAAACTGGAGATATCCCGCGGAACAAATCGAATTCAGTTGAAATCTTTCGCTATCTCGAGAAAGGATGATCGCATCCGGAATTTCTCGGCGCCGTTGTTCTGAGCACGTAAAACTGGAGAGATCGCGCAGAAAAAATCAAATTCAGTTGAAATCGTTCGCTATCTCGAGAACGGATGATCGCATCAAAAATTTCACTGCCCCGTTGTTTTGAGTACGGAAAACTGGAGAGATCCCGCGAAAAAACTCGAACCTAGTTGAAACCGTTCAGATTCCCGAGAACGACTGATCGCATCCGAAATTTCTCGGCGCCGTTGTTCTGAGTAGGGAAAACTGGAGAAATCAAACAGAAAGAATCGAATTTAGTTGAAAACGTTCACTATCTCGAGAACGGATGATCGCATCCAAAATTTCTCTGCCCCGTCGTTTTGAGCACGGAAAACTGGAGAGATCCCCTAGAAAAAATCGGATTAAGTTGAAATTGTTCGCTATCTCGAGAACGAATGACCGCATCATAAATTTCTCTGCCCCGTTGTTCCGTGCACGGAAAACTGGAGAGATCCCGCAGAAAAAATCGAATTCAGTTGAATTCGTTCGCTATCTCGAGAACGGATGATCACATCCGAAATTTCTCGGCGCCGGTGTTCTGAGCACGGAAAACTGGAGAGATCCCGCGTACAGAATCAAAACTAGTTTAAACCGTTCGGTATCTCGAAAACGAACAATCGCATCTGAAATTTCTCGGCGCCGTCGTGCTGAGCAGGGAAAACTGTAGAGATCACGCAGAAAAAATCAAATTCAGTTGAAATCGTTCTCTATCTCGAGAACGAATGATCGCATCGAAATTTCTCGGCGCCGTTGTTCTGAGCCGGAAAAACTGGAGAAATCAGACAGCGAAAATCAAATTTAGTTGAAACCGTTCGCTATTTCTAAAACGTTTGATTGCATCCGGAATTTCTCGGCACCGTTGCTCTGAGCACGGAAAACTGGAGAGATCCCGCAGAAAAAATCGAATTCAGTTGAATTCGTTCGCTATCTCGAGAACGGATGATCGCATCCGAAATTTCCCGAGGCCGTTGTTCTGAACACGGAAAACTGGAGAGATCCCGCATAAAAAATCGAATTCAGTTGAATTCGTTCGCTATTTCGGGACCGGATGATCGCATCCGGAATTCCTCGGCACCGTTGTTCTGAGCACGGAAAACTGGAGAGATCCCGCATACAGAATCAAAACTAGTTTAAACCGTTCAGTATCTCGGGGACGAATGATCGCATCCGAAATTTCTCGGCGCCGTTGTTCTGAGCAGGGAAAATTGGAGAGATCCCGCAGAAAAAATCAAATTCAGTTGAAATCGTTCGCTATCTCTAGTTCGAATGATCGCATCGAAATTTCTCGGCGCCGTTGTTCTGAGCAGGGAAAACTGGAGAAATCATACAGCGAAAATCAAATTCAGTTGAAACCGTTCGCTATTTCAACAACGGATGATCGCCTCTGAAATTCCTCGGCGCCGTTGCTCTAAGCACGGAAAACTGGAGAGATCCCGCAGAAGAAATCAAATTCAGATGAAATCGTTCGCTATCTCGAGAACGGATGATCGCATCCAAAATTCCTCTGCCCCGTTGTTTTGAGCACGGAAAACTGGAGAAATCCCGCAGAAACAATCAAATTCAGTTGAAATCATTCGCTATCTCGAGAACGAATGATCGGATCCGAAATTTCTCGGCGCCGTTGTTCTGAGCAGGGAAAACTGGAGCAATCATACAGCAAAAATCAAATTTAGTTGAAACCGTTCGCTATCTCGAGAACGAATGATCGTATCCGAAATTCTCCGGCGCCGGTTTTCTGAGCATGGAAAACAGGAGAAATCGCGCAGAAAAAATCAAATTCAGTTGAAATCGTTAGCTATCTCGAGAACGGATGATCTCATCCAAAATTTCTGTTCCCCGTTGTTTCGAGCACGGAAAACTGGAGAGATCCCGCAGAAAGAATCGAACCCAGTTTAAACTGTTCGCTATTTCGAGAACGGATGATCGCATCCGAAATTTCTCGGCGCCGTTTTTCTGAACACGGAAAACTGAAGAGATCCCGCAGAAAAAATCAAATTCAGTTGAAATTACTCGCTATCTCGAGAACGATTGATCGCATTCAAAATTTTTCTGCTTCGTTGTTCTGAGTAGGGAAAACTGGAGAAATCAAACAGAAAAAATCGAATTTACTTGAAACCGTTCGCTATTTCGAGAACGGATGATCACATCCGGAATTTCTCGGCGCCGTTGATCTGAGCACGGAAAACTGGAGAGATCCCGCAGAAAAAATCGAATTCAGTTGAATTCGTTCGCTATCTCGAGAACGGATGATCACATCCGAAATTTCTCGGCGCCGGTGTTCTGAGCACGGAAAACTGGAGAGATCCCGCATACAGAATCAAAACTAGTTTAAACCGTTCGGTATCTCGAAAACGAACAATCGCATCTGAAATTTCTCGGCGCCGTCGTGCTGAGCAGGGAAAACTGTAGAGATCACGCAGAAAAAATCAAATTCAGTTGAAATCGTTCGCTATCTCGAGAACGAATGATCGCATCGAAATTTCTCGGCGCCGTTGTTCTGAGCAGGAAAAAATGGAGGAATCAGACAGCGAAAATCAAATTTAGTTGAAACCGTTCGCTATTTCTAAAACGTATGATTGCATCTGGAATTTCTCGGCACCGTTGCTCTGAGCACGGAAAACTGGAGAGATCCCGCATACAGAATCAAAACTAGTTTAAACCGTTCGGTATCTCGAAAACGAACAATCGCATCTGGAATTTCTCGGCGCCGTCGTGCTGAGCAGGGAAAACTGTAGAGATCACGCAGAATAAATCAAATCCAGTTGAAATCGTTCGCTATCTCGAAAACGAATGATCGCATCGAAATTTCTCGGCGCCGTTGTTCTGAGCAGCAAAAACTGGAGAAATCAGACAGCGAAAATCAAATTTAGTTGAAACCGTTCGGTATCTCGAAAACGAACAATCGCATCTGAAATTTCTCGGCGCCGTCGTGCTGAGCACGAAAAACTGGAGAGATCGCGCAGAAAAAATCAAATTCAGTTGAAATCATTCGCTATCTCGAGATCGAATGATCGCATCCGAAATTCCTCGGCGCCGTTGTTCTGAGCATGGGAAACTGGAGAAATCCCGCAGAAAAAATCGGATGCAGTTGAAATCGTTCGCTATCTCGAGAACGAATGATCGCATCCAAAATTACTCTGCCCCGTTGTTCCGAACACGGAAAACTGAAGAAATCATACCGAAAAAATCAAATTTAGTTGAAACCGTTCGCTATTTCGAGAACGGATGATCGCATCCGAAATTTCCCGAGGCCGTTGTTCTGAACACGGAAAACTGGAGAGATCCCGCATAAAAAATCGAATTCAGTTGAATTCGTTCGCTATCTCGGGAACGGATGATCGCATCGAAATTTCTCGGCGCCGTTGTTCTGAGCAGGAAAAACTGGAGAAATCAGACAGCGAAAATCAAATTTAGTTGAAACCGTTCGCTATTTCTAAAACGTATGATTGCATCCGAAATTTCTCGGCACCGTTGCTCTGAGCACGGAAAACTGGAGAGATCCCGCATACAGAATCAAAACTAGTTTAAACCGTTCGGTATCTCGAAAACGAACAATCGCATCTGAAATTTCTCGGCGCCGTCGTGCTGAGCAGGGAAAACTGTAGAGATCACGCAGAAAAAATCAAATTCAGTTGAAATCGTTCGCTATCTCGAAAACGAATGATCGCATCGAAATTTCTCGGCGCCGTTGTTCTGAGCAGCAAAAACTGGAGAAATCAGACAGCGAAAATCAAATTTAGTTGAAACCGTTCGGTATCTCGAAAACGAACAATCGCATCTGAAATTTCTCGGCGCCGTCGTGCTGAGCACGAAAAACTGGAGAGATCGCGCAGAAAAAATCAAATTCAGTTGAAATCATTCGCTATCTCGAGAACGAATGATCGCATCCGAAATTCCTCGGCGCCGTTGTTCCGAACACGGAAAACTGAAGAAATCATACCGAAAAAATCAAATTTAGTTGAAACCGTTCGCTATTTCGAGAACGGATGATCGCATCCGAAATTTCCCGAGGCCGTTGTTCTGAACACGGAAAACTGAGGAGATCCCGCATACAGAATCGAAACTAGTTTAAACCGTTCAGTATCTCGAAAACGGATAATCGCTTCCGAAATTTCTCGAGGCCGTTGTTCTGGGCACGGAAAACTGGAGAGATCCCGCAGAAAAAATCAAATTCAGTTGAAATTGTTCGCTATCTCGAGAACGAATGATCGCATCCAAAATTTCTCTGCCCCGTTGTTCTGAGCAGGGAAAACTGGAGAAATTATACAGATAATATCGAATTTAGTTGAAACCGATCGCTATTTCGAGATCGGATAATCGCATCCGAAATTTCTCGGCGCCGTTGATCTGAGCAGGGAAAACTGGAGAAATCATACATAAAAAATCAAATTTAGTTGAAACCGTTCGCTATTTCGAGAACGGATGATCGCATCCGAAATTTCTCGGCGCCGTTGTTCTGAGCACGGAAAACTGGAGAGATCCCGCAGAAAAAATCAAATTCAGTTGAAATTACTCGCTATCTCGAGAACGATTGATCGCATTCAAAATTTCTCTGCTCCGTTGTGCTGAGCATGGAAAACAGGGGGAAATCCCGCAGAAAAAATCAAATTCAGTTGAAATCGTTCGCTATGTCGAGAACAAATGATCGCATCGAAATTTCTCGGCGACGTTGTTCTGAACAGGGAAAACTGGAGAAATCATACAGCGAAAATCAAATTTAGTTGAAACCGTTCGCTATTTCAAAAACGGATGATTGCATCCGGAATTTCTCGGCGCCGTTGCTCTGAGCACGGAAAACTGGAGAGATACCGCAGAAAAATCAAATTCAGTTGAAATCGTTCGCTATCTCGAGAACGGATGATCTCATCCAAAATTTCTGTTCCCCGTTGTTTTGAGCACGGAGAACTGGAAAGATCCCGCAGAAAAAATCGAACCCAGTTTAAACTGTTCGCTATTTCGAGAACGGATGATCGAATCCGAAATTTCTCGGCGCCGTTGTTCTGAACACGGAAAACTGAAGAGATCCCGCAGAAAAAATCAAATTCAGTTGAAATTACTCGCTATCTCGAGAACGATTAATCGCATTCAAAATTTCTCTGCTCCGTTGTGCTGAGCATGGAAAACTGGGGAAATCCCGCAGAAAGAATCAAATTTAGTTGAAAACGTTCGCTATTTCGAGAACGGATGATCGCATCCGAAATTTCTCGGCGCCGTTGTTCTGAGTAGGGAAAACTGGAGAAATCAAACAGAAAGAATCAAATTTAGTTGAAAACGTTCACTTTTTCGAGAACGGATGATCGCATTCGAAATTTCCCGGCGCCGTTGTTTTGAGTACGGAAAACTGGAGAGATCCCGAGAAAAAACTCGAACCTAGTTGAAACCGTTCAGAATCCCGAAAACGAATGATCGCATCAAAAATTTCACTGCCCCGTTGTTTTGAGTAGGGAAAACTGGAGAAATCAAACAGAAAGAATCAAATTTCGTTGAAAACGTTCACTATTCCGAGAACGGATGATCGCATCCGAAATTTCTCGGTGCCGTTGTTCTGAGCACGGAAAACTGAAGAGATCCCTCGGTAGAAATCAAATTCAGTTGAAATCGTTCGCTATCTCAAGAACGGATGATCGCATCCAAAATTTCTCTGCCCAGTCGTTTTGAGCACGGAAAACTGGAGAGATCCCGCAGAAAAAATCAAATTCAGTTGAAACCGTTCGCTATCTCGAGAACGAATGATCGCATCCGGAATTTCTCGACGCCGTTGTTCTGAGCAGAGAAATCTGGAGGAATCATACAGAAAAAATCAAATTTAGTTGAAGCCGTTCGCTATTTCGAGAACGGATGATCGCATCCGAAATTTCCCGGCGCCGTTGTTCTGAGCACGGAAAACTGGAGAGATCCCGCAGAAAAAATCGAATTAAGTTGAAATTGTTCGCTATCTCGAGAACGAACGATCGCATCAAAAATTTCTCTGCCCCGTCGTTCCGAGCACGGACAACTGGAGAGATCACGCAGGAAAAATCAAATTCAGTTGGAATCGTTCGCTATCTCGAGAACGGATGATCGCATCCAAAATTTCTGTTCCCCGATGTTCTGAGCACGGAAAACTGGAGAGATCCCGCAAAAAGAATCAAACCCAGTTTAAACTGTTCGCTATCTCGAGAACGGATGATCGCATCCGAAATTTCTCTGCCCCGTCGTTTTGAGCACGGAAAACTGGAGAAATCATACAGATAAAATCGAATTCAGTTGAAACCGTTCGCTATTCCGAGAACGGATAATCGCATCCGAAATTTCTCTGCCCCGTCGTTTTGAGCACGGAAAACTGGAGAGATCCCGCAGAAAAAATCAAATTCAGTTGAAATCGTTCGCTATCTCGAGAACGGATGATCGCATCAAAAATTTCACTGCCCCGTTGTTTTGAGTACGGAAAACTGGAGAAATCATACAGATAAAATCGAATTTAGTTGAAACCGTTCGCTATTCCGAGAACGGATAATCGCATCCGAAATTTCTCTGCCCCGTCGTTTTGAGCACGGAAAACTGGAGAGATCCCGCCGAAAAAATCAAATTCAGTTGAAACCGTTCGCTATCTCGAGAACGAATGATCGCATCCGGAATTTCTCGGCGCCGTTGTTCTGAGCAGAGAAATCTGGAGGAATCATACAGAAAAAATCAAATTTAGTTGAAGCCGTTCGCTATTTCGAGAACGGATGATCGCATCCGAAATTTCCCGGCGCCGTTGTTCTGAGCACGGAAAACTGGAGAGATCCCGCAAAAAAATCGAATTGAGTTGAAATTGTTCGCTATCTCGAGAACGAACGATCGCATCAAAAATTTCTCTGCCCCGTCGTTCCGAGCACGGACAACTGGAGAGATCACGCAGGAAAAATCAAATTCAGTTGAAATCGTTCGCTATCTCGAGAACGGATGATCGCATCCAAAATTTCTGTTCCCCGTTGTTTTGAGCACGGAAAACTGGAGAGATCCCGCAGAAAGAAGCAAACCCAGTTTAAACTGTTCGCTATTTCGAGAACGGATGATCGCATCCGAAATTTCCCGGCGCCGTTGTTCTGAGCACGGAAAACTGGAGAGATCCCGCAGAAAAAATCGAATTAAGTTGAAATTGTTCGCTATCTCGAGAACGAATGATCGCATCAAGAATTTCTCTGCCCCGTTGTTCCGAGCACGGAAAACTGGAGAGATCACGCAGGAAAAATCAAATTCAGTTGAAACCGTTAGCTATCTCGAGAACGGATGATCGCATCCAAAATTTCTGTTCCCCGTTGTTTTGAAAACGGAAAACTGGAGAGATCCCGCAGAAAGAATCGAATTCAGTTGAAATCTTTCGCTATCTCGAGAAAGGATGATCGCATCCGGAATTTCTCGGCGCCGTTGTTCTGAGCAGGGAAAACTGGAGTGATCATACAGAAAAAATAAAATTAAGTTGAAACCGTTCGCTATTTCGAGAACGGATGATCGCATCCAAAATTTCTCGGCGTCGTGGTTCCGAGCACGGAAAACTGAAAAGATCCCGCAGAAAAAATCAAATTCAGTTGAAATCGTTTGCTATCTCGAGAACGGGTGATCGCATCCAAAATTTCTGTTCCCCGTTGTTTTGAGCACGGAAAACTGGAGAGATCCCGCAAAAAGAATCGAACCCAGTTTAAACTGTTCGCTATTCCGAGAACGGATGATCGCATCCGAAATTTGTCGGCGCCGTTGATCTGAGCAGTGAACACTGGAGAGATTCCGTAGAAAAAATCGAATTCAGTTGAATTCGTTCGCTATTTCGAGAACGGACGATCGCATCTGAAATTTCTCGGCGCCGTTGATCTGAGCAGGGAAAACTGGAGAAATCATACATAAAAAATCAAATTTAGTTGAAACCGTTCGCTATTTCGAGAACGGATGATCGCATCCGAAATTTCTCGGCGCCGTTGTTCTGAGCACGGAAAACTGGAGAGATCCCGCAGAAAAAATCAAATTCAGTTGAAATCGTTCGCTATCTCGAGAACAAATGATCGCATCGAAATTTCTCGGCGACGTTGTTCTGAACAGGGAAAACTGGAGAAATCATACAGCGAAAATCAAATTTAGTTGAAACCGTTCGCTATTTCAAAAACGGATGATTGCATCCGGAATTTCTCCGCGCCGTTGCTCTGAGCACGGAAAACTGGAGAGATACCGCAGAAAAATCAAATTAAGTTGAAACCGTTCGCTATTTCGAGAACGGATGATCGCATCCAGAATTTCTCGGCGCCGTGGTTCCGAAAACGGAAAACTGGAAAGATCCCGCAGAAAAAATCGAACCTAGTTGAAACCGTTCGGTATCTCGAGAACGAATGATCGCATCCGAAATTTTTCGGCGCCGTTGTTCTGAGCATTGATAACTGGAGAAATCCCGCAGAAAAAATCAGATTTCAATGAAACCGTTCGCTATATCGAGAACGGATGATCGCATCCAAAATTTCTCGGCGCCGTTGTTCCGAGCACGGAAAACTGAAAAAATCCCGCAGGAAAACTCGAACCTAGTCGTAACCGCTGAGTAGCTGACGAACGGATGACCGCATCCGAAATTTCTCGGCACCGTTGTTCCGAGCACGGGAAACTAGAGAGATCCCGCAGAACAACTGATACCTAGTCGAAACCGTTGACTAGCTGACGAACGGATAATCGCATCCGGAATTTTGCCGCGCAGTTGATCTGAGCACGGAAAACTGGAGAAATACCGCACGGAAATTCAAACACAGTTGAAACCGTTCGGTGTCGCGAGAACGGATGATCCGATCCGAAATTTCTCGGCGCGGTTGTTCTCAGCACGGAGAACTGGAAAGATCCCGCAGAAAAATCAAATTCAGTTGAAATCGTCCGCTATCTCGAGAACGGATGATCGCATCCAAAATTTCTCTGCCCCGTCGTTTTGAGCACGGAAAACTGGAGAGATCGCGCAGGAAAAATCAAATTCAGTTGAAACCGTTCGCTATCTCGAGAACAAGTGATCGCATCCGGAATTCCTCGGCGCCGATGTTCTCAGCAGGGAAAACTCGAGAGATCGCGCAGAAAAAATCAAATTCAGTTGAAATCGTTCGCTATCTCGAGAACGGATGATCGCATCAAAAATTTCACTGCCCCGTTGTTTTGAGTACGGAAAACTGGAGAAATCATACAGATTATATCGAATTTAGTTGAAACCGTTCGCTATTCCGAAAACGGATAATCGCATCCGAAATTTCTCGGCGCCGTTGTTCTGAATAGGGAATACTGGAGTAATCAAACAGAATGAATCAAATTTAGTTGAAAACGTTCACTATTCCGAGAACGGATGATCGCATCCGAAATTACTCTGCCCCGTCGTTTTGAGCATGGAAAACTGGAGAGATCCCGCAGAAAAAATCAAATTCAGTTGAAACCGGTCGCTATCTCGAGAATGAATGATCGCATCCAAAATTTCTGTTCCCCGTTGTTTTGAGCACGGAAAACTGGAGAGATCCCGCAGAAAGAAGCAAACCCAGTTTAAACTGTTCGCTATTCCGAGAACGGATGATCGCATCCGGAAGTTCTCGGCGCCGTTGTTCCGACCGCGGAAAACTGAAGAAATCCCGCAGAAAAAATCAAATTCAGTTGAAATCGTTCGCTATCTCGAGAACGGGTGATCGCATCCAAAATTTCTGTTCCCCGTTGTTTTGAGCACGGAAAACTGGAGAGATCCCGCAAAAAGAATCAAACCCAGTTTAAACTGTTCGCTATTTCGAAAACGGATGATTGCATCCGAAATTTCTCTGCCCCGTCGTTTTGAGCACGGAAAACTGGAGAGATCCCGCAGAAAAAATCAAATTCAGTTGAAACCGTTCGCTGTCTCGAGAACGGATGATCGCATCCGAAATTTCTCGGCGCCGTTGTTCTGAGCACGGAAAACTGGAGAGATCCCGCAGAAAAAATCAAATTCAGTTGAGATTACTCGCTATCTCAAGAACAATTGATCGCATTCAAAATTTCTCTGCTCCGTTGTGCTGAGAATGGAAAACTGGAGAAATCCCGCAGAAAGAATCAAATTTAGTTGAAAACGTTCGCTATTTCGAGAACGGATGATCGCATCCGAAATTTCTCGGCGCCGTTGTTCTGAGCACGGAAAACTGGAGAGATCCCGCAGAAAAAATCAAATTCAGTTGAAATCGTTCGCTATCTCGAGAACAAATGATCGCATCGAAATTTCTCGGCGACGTTGTTCTGAACAGGGAAAACTGGAGAAATCATACAGCGAAAATCAAATTTAGTTGAAACCGTTCGCTATTTCGAGAACGGATGATCGCATCCAGAATTTCTCGGCGCCGTGGTTCCGAAAACGGAAAACTGGAAAGATCCCGCAGAAAAAATCGAACCTAGTTGAAACCGTTCGGTATCTCGAGAACGAATGATCGCATCCGAAATTTTTCGGCGCCGTTGTTCTGAGCATTGATAACTGGAGAAATCCCGCAGAAAAAATCAGATTTGAATGAAACCGTTCGCTATATCGAGAACGGATGATCGCATCCAAAATTTCTCGGCGCCGTTGTTCCGAGCACGGAAAACTGAAGAAATCCCGCAGGAAAACTCGAACCTAGTCGTAACCGCTGAGTAGCTGACGAACGGATGACCGCATCCGAAATTTCTCGGCACCGTTGTTCCGAGCACGGGAAACTAGAGAGATCCCGCAGAACAACTGATACCTAGTCGAAACCGTTGACTAGCTGACGAACGGATAATCGCATCCGGAATTTCGCCGCGCAGTTGATCTGAGCACGGAAAACTGGAGAAATACCGCACGGAAATTCAAACACAGTTGAAACCGTTCGGTGTCGCGAGAACGGATGATCCGATCCGAAATTTCTCGGCGCGGTTGTTCTCAGCACGGAGAACTGGAAAGAACCCGCAGAAAAATCAAATTCAGTTGAAATCGTCCGCTATCTCGAGAACGGATGATCGCATCCAAAATTTCTCTGCCCCGTCGTTTTGAGCACGGAAAACTGGAGAGATCGCGCAGGAAAAATCAAATTCAGTTGAAACCGTTCGCTATCTCGAGAACGGATGATCGCATCAAAAATTTCACTGCCCCGTTGTTTTGAGTACGGAAAACTGGAGAAATCATACAGATTATATCGAATTTAGTTGAAACCGTTCGCTATTCCGAAAACGGATGATCGCATCCGAAATTTCTCGGCGCCGTTGTTCTGAATAGGGAATACTGGAGTAATCAAACAGAATGAATCAAATTTAGTTGAAAACGTTCACTATTCCGAGAACGGATGATCGCATCCGAAATTACTCTGCCCCGTCGTTTTGAGCACGGAAAACTGGAGAGATCCCGCAAAAAGAATCAAACCCAGTTTAAACTGTTCGCTATTTCGAAAACGGATGATTGCATCCGAAATTTCTCTGCCCCGTCGTTTTGAGCACGGAAAACTGGAGAGATCCCGCAGAAAAAATCAAATTCAGTTGAAACCGTTCGCTGTCTCGAGAACCATTGATCGCATCCGGAATTTTTCGGCGCCGTTGTTCTGAGCAGAGAAATCTGGAGAAATCATACAGAAAAAATCAAATTTAGTTGAAGCCGGTCGCTATTTCGAGAACGGATGATCGCATCCGAAATTTCCCGGCGCCGTTGTTCTGAGCACGGAAAACTGGAGAGATCCCGCAGAAAAAATCGAATTAAGTTGAAATTGTTCGCTATCTCGAGAACGAATGATCGCATCAAAAATTTCTCTGCCCCGTTGTTCCGAGCACGGACAACTGGAGAGATCACGCAGGAAAAATCAAATTCAGTTGAAACCGTTAGCTATCTCGAGAACGGATGATCGCATCCAAAATTTCTGTTCCCCGTTGTTTTGAGCACGGAAAACTGGAGAGATCCCGCAGAAAGAATCGAATTCAGTTGAAATCTTTCGCTATCTCGAGAAAGGATGATCGCATCCGGAATTTCTCGGCGCCGTTGTTCTGAGTAGGGAAAACTGGAGAAATCAAACAGAAAGAATCAAATTTAGTTGAACACGTTCACTATCTCGAGAACGGATGATCGGATCCAAAATTTCTCTGCCCCGTTGTTCCGAGCACGGAAAACTGGAGAGATCCCGCAGAAAAAATCGAATTCAGTTGAATTCGTTCGCTATCTCCAGAACGGATGATCGCATCCGAAATTTCTCGAGGCCGTTGTTCTGAGCACGGAAAACTGGAGAGATCCCGCATACAGAATCAAAACTAGTTTAAACCGTTCGGTATCTCGAGAACGAATGATCGCATCCGAAATTTCTCGGCGCCGTTGTTCTGGGCACGCAAAACTGGAGAGATCCCGCAGAAAAAATCAAATTCAGTTGAAATTGTTCGCTATCTCGAGAACGAATGACCGCATCATAAATTTCTCTGCCCCGTTGTTCCGAGCACGGAAAACTGGAGAGATCCCGCAGAAAAAATCGAATTCAGTTGAATTCGTTCGCTATCTCCAGAACGGATGATCGCATCCGAAATTTCTCGAGGCCGTTGTTCTGAGCACGGAAAACTGGAGAGATCCCGCATACAGAATCAAAACTAGTTTAAACCGTTCGGTATCTCGAGAACGAATGATCGCATCCGAAATTCCTCGGCGCCGTTGTTCTGGGCACGCAAAACTGGAGAGATCCCGCAGAAAAAATCAAATTCATTCGAAATTGTTCGCTATCTCGAGAACAAATGATCGCATCCAAAATTTCTCTGCCCCGTTGTTCTGAGCAGGGAAAACTGGAGAAATCATGCAGCGAAAATCAAATTCAGTTGAAATCGTTCGCTATCTCGAGAACGGATGATCGCAACCAAAACTTCTCTGCCCCGTTGTTTTGAGCACGGAAAACTGGAGAGATCCCGCAGAAAAAATCGAATTCAGTTGAAATCATTCGCTATCTCGAGAACGAATGATCGCATCCAAAATTACTCTGCCCCGTTGTTCCGAGCACGGAAAACTGGAGAGATCGCGCATAATGAATCACACCTAGTTTGAACTATTCGCGCTCTCGAGAATGAATGATCGCATCCGGAATTTCTCGGCACCGTTGTTCTGAGCATGGAAAACTGGAGAAATCCCGCAGAAAAAATCGAATTTACTTGAAACCGTTCGCTATTTCGAGAACGGATGATCGCATCCGGAATTTCTCGGCGCCGTTGATCTGAGCACGGAAAACTGGAGAGATCCCGCAGAAAAAATCGAATTCAGTTGAATTCGTTCGCTATCTCGAGAACGGATGATCACATCCGAAATTTCTCGGCGCCGGTGTTCTGAGCACGGAAAACTGGAGAGATCCCGCATACAGAATCAAAACTAGTTTAAACCGTTCGGAATCTCGAAAACGAACAATCGCATCTGAAATTTCTCGGCGCCGTCGTGCTGAGCCGGGGAAAACTGTAGAGATCACGCAGAAAAAATCGAATTCAGTTGAAATCGTTCGCTATCTCGAGAACGAATGATCGCATCGAAATTTCTCGGCGCCGTTGTTCTGAGCAGGAAAAACTGGAGAAATCAGACAGCGAAAATCAAATTTAGTTGAAACCGTTCGCTATTTCTAAGACGTATGATTGCATCCGGAATTTCTCGGCACCGTTGCTCTGAGCACGGAAAACTGGAGAGATCCCGCATACAGAATCAAAACTAGTTTAAACCGTTCGGTATCTCGAAAACGAATGATCGCATCCGGAATTTCTCGGCACGGTTGTTCTGAGCAGAGAAATCTGGAGGAATCATACAGAAAAAATCAAATTTAGTTGAAGCCGGTCGCTATTTCGAGAACGGATGATCGCATCCGAAATTTCCCGGCGCCGTTGTTCTGAGCACGGAAAACTGGAGAGATCCCGCAGAAAAAATCGAATTAAGTTGAAATTGTTCGCTATCTCGAGAACGAATGATCGCATCAAAAATTTCTCTGCCCCGTTGTTCCGAGCACGGACAACTGGAGAGATCACGCAGGAAAAATCAAATTCAGTTGAAACCGTTAGCTATCTCGAGAACGGATGATCGCATCCAAAATTTCTGTTCCCCGTTGTTTTGAGCGCGGAAAACTGGAGAGATTCCGCAGAAAGAATCGAATTCAGTTAAAATCTTTCGCTATCTCGAGAAAGGATGATCGCATCCGGAATTTCTCGGCGCCGTTGTTCTGAGCAGGAAAAACTGGAGTGATCATACAGAAAAAATCAAATTAAGTTGAAACCGTTCGCTATTTCGAGAACGGATGATCGCATCCAAAATTTCTCGGCGTCGTGGTTCCGAGCACGGAAAACTGGAGATATCCCGCGGAACAAATCGAATTCAGTTGAAATCTTTCGCTATCTCGAGAAAGGATGATCGCATCCGGAATTTCTCGGCGCCGTTGTTCTGAGCACGTAAAACTGGAGAGATCGCGCAGAAAAAATCAAATTCAGTTGAAATCGTTCGCTATCTCGAGAACGGATGATCGCATCAAAAATTTCACTGCCCCGTTGTTTTGAGTACGGAAAACTGGAGAGATCCCGCGAAAAAACTCGAACCTAGTTGAAACCATTCAGATTCCCGAGAACGACTGATCGCATCCGAAATTTCTCGGCGCCGTTGTTCTGAGTAGGGAAAACTGGAGAAATCAAACAGAAAGAATCGAATTTAGTTGAAAACGTTCACTATCTCGAGAACGGATGATCGCATCCAAAATTTCTCTGCCCCGTCGTTTTGAGCACGGAAAACTGGAGAGATCCCCTAGAAAAAATCGGATTAAGTTGAAATTGTTCGCTATCTCGAGAACGAATGACCGCATCATAAATTTCTCTGCCCCGTTGTTCCGAGCACGGAAAACTGGAGAGATCCCGCAGAAAAAATCGAATTCAGTTGAATTCGTTCGCTATCTCGAGAACGGATGATCACATCCGAAATTTCTCGGCGCCGGTGTTCTGAGCACGGAAAACTGGAGAGATCCCGCGTACAGAATCAAAACTAGTTTAAACCGTTCGGTATCTCGAAAACGAACAATCGCATCTGAAATTTCTCGGCGCCGTCGTGCTGAGCAGGGAAAACTGTAGAGATCATGCAGAAAAAATCAAATTCAGTTGAAATCGTTCTCTATCTCGAGAACGAATGATCGCATCGAAATTTCTCGGCGCCGTTGTTCTGAGCCGGAAAAACTGGAGAAATCAGACAGCGAAAATCAAATTTAGTTGAAACCGTTCGCTATTTCTAAAACGTTTGATTGCATCCGGAATTTCTCGGCACCGTTGCTCTGAGCACGGAAAACTGGAGAGATCCCGCAGAAAAAATCGAATTCAGTTGAATTCGTTCGCTATCTCGAGAACGGATGATCGCATCCGAAATTTCCCGAGGCCGTTGTTCTGAACACGGAAAACTGGAGAGATCCCGCATAAAAAATCGAATTCAGTTGAATTCGTTCGCTATTTCGGGACCGGATGATCGCATCCGGAATTCCTCGGCACCGTTGTTCTGAGCACGGAAAACTGGAGAGATCCCGCATACAGAATCAAAACTAGTTTAAACCGTTCGGTATCTCGAAAACGAACAATCGCATCTGAAATTTCTCGGCGCCGTCGTGCTGAGCAGGGAAAACTGTAGAGATCACGCAGAAAAAATCAAATTCAGTTGAAATCGTTCGCTATCTCGAGAACGAATGATCGCATCGAAATTTCTCGGCGCCGTTGTTCTGAGCAGGAAAAAATGGAGAAATCAGACAGCGAAAATCAAATTTAGTTGAAACCGTTCGCTATTTCTAAAACGTATGATTGCATCTGGAATTTCTCGGCACCGTTGCTCTGAGCACGGAAAACTGGAGAGATCCCGCATACAGAATCAAAACTAGTTTAAACCGTTCGGTATCTCGAAAACGAACAATCGCATCTGGAATTTCTCGGCGCCGTCGTGCTGAGCAGGGAAAACTGTAGAGATCACGCAGAATAAATCAAATTCAGTTGAAATCGTTCGCTATCTCGAAAACGAATGATCGCATCGAAATTTCTCGGCGCCGTTGTTCTGAGCAGGAAAAAATGGAGAAATCAGACAGCGAAAATCAAATTTAGTTGAAACCGTTCGCTATTTCTAAAACGTATGATTGCATCTGGAATTTCTCGGCACCGTTGCTCTGAGCACGGAAAACTGGAGAGATCCCGCATACAGAATCAAAACTAGTTTAAACCGTTCAGTATCTCGGGGACGAATGATCGCATCCGAAATTTCTCGGCGCCGTTGTTCTGAGCAGGGAAAATTGGAGAGATCCCGCAGAAAAAATCAAATTCAGTTGAAATCGTTCGCTATCTCTAGTTCGAATGATCGCATCGAAATTTCTCGGCGCCGTTGTTCTGAGCAGGGAAAACTGGAGAAATCATACAGCGAAAATCAAATTCAGTTGAAACCGTTCGCTATTTCAACAACGGATGATCGCCTCTGAAATTCCTCGGCGCCGTTGCTCTAAGCACGGAAAACTGGAGAGATCCCGCAGAAGAAATCAAATTCAGATGAAATCGTTCGCTATCTCGAGAACGGATGATCGCATCCAAAATTCCTCTGCCCCGTTGTTTTGAGCACGGAAAACTGGAGAAATCCCGCAGAAACAATCAAATTCAGTTGAAATCATTCGCTATCTCGAGAACGAATGATCGGATCCGAAATTTCTCGGCGCCGTTGTTCTGAGCAGGGAAAACTGGAGCAATCATACAGCAAAAATCAAATTTAGTTGAAACCGTTCGCTATCTCGAGAACGAATGATCGTATCCGAAATTCTCCGGCGCCGTTGTTCTGAGCATGGAAAACAGGAGAAATCGCGCAGAAAAAATCAAATTCAGTTGAAATCGTTAGCTATCTCGAGAACGGATGATCTCATCCAAAATTTCTGTTCCCCGTTGTTTCGAGCACGGAAAACTGGAGAGATTCCGCAGAAAGAATCGAACCCAGTTTAAACTGTTCGCTATTTCGAGAACGGATGATCGCATCCGAAATTTCTCGGCGCCGTTTTTCTGAACACGGAAAACTGAAGAGATCCCGCAGAAAAAATCAAATTCAGTTGAAATTACTCGCTATCTCGAGAACGATTGATCGCATTCAAAATTTTTCTGCTTCGTTGTTCTGAGTAGGGAAAACTGGAGAAATCAAACAGAAAAAATCGAATTTACTTGAAACCGTTCGCTATTTCGAGAACGGATGATCACATCCGGAATTTCTCGGCGCCGTTGATCTGAGCACGGAAAACTGGAGAGATCCCGCAGAAAAAATCGAATTCAGTTGAATTCGTTCGCTATCTCGAGAACGGATGATCACATCCGAAATTTCTCGGCGCCGGTGTTCTGAGCACGGAAAACTGGAGAGATCCCGCATACAGAATCAAAACTAGTTTAAACCGTTCGGTATCTCGAAAACGAACAATCGCATCTGAAATTTCTCGGCGCCGTCGTGCTGAGCAGGGAAAACTGTAGAGATCACGCAGAAAAAATCAAATTCAGTTGAAATCGTTCGCTATCTCGAGAACGAATGATCGCATCGAAATTTCTCGGCGCCGTTGTTCTGAGCAGGAAAAAATGGAGAAATCAGACAGCGAAAATCAAATTTAGTTGAAACCGTTCGCTATTTCTAAAACGTATGATTGCATCTGGAATTTCTCGGCACCGTTGCTCTGAGCACGGAAAACTGGAGAGATCCCGCATACAGAATCAAAACTAGTTTAAACCGTTCGGTATCTCGAAAACGAACAATCGCATCTGGAATTTCTCGGCGCCGTCGTGCTGAGCAGGGAAAACTGTAGAGATCACGCAGAATAAATCGAATTCAGTTGAAATCGTTCGCTATCTCGAAAACGAATGATCGCATCGAAATTTCTCGGCGCCGTTGTTCTGAGCAGCAAAAACTGGAGAAATCAGACAGCGAAAATCAAATTTAGTTGAAACCGTTCGGTATCTCGAAAACGAACAATCGCATCTGAAATTTCTCGGCGCCGTCGTGCTGAGCACGAAAAACTGGAGAGATCGCGCAGAAAAAATCAAATTCAGTTGAAATCATTCGCTATCTCGAGATCGAATGATCGCATCCGAAATTCCTCGGCGCCGTTGTTCTGAGCATGGGAAACTGGAGAAATCCCGCAGAAAAAATCGGATGCAGTTGAAATCGTTCGCTATCTCGAGAACGAATGATCGCATCCAGAATTACTCTGCCCCGTTGTTCCGAACACGGAAAACTGAAGAAATCATACCGAAAAAATCAAATTTAGTTGAAACCGTTCGCTATTTCGAGAACGGATGATCGCATCCGAAATTTCCCGAGGCCGTTGTTCTGAACACGGAAAACTGGAGAGATCCCGCATAAAAAATCGAATTCAGTTGAATTCGTTCGCTATCTCGGGAACGGATGATCGCATCGAAATTTCTCGGCGCCGTTGTTCTGAGCAGGAAAAACTGGAGAAATCAGACAGCGAAAATCAAATTTAGTTGAAACCGTTCGCTATTTCTAAAACGTATGATTGCATCCGAAATTTCTCGGCACCGTTGCTCTGAGCACGGAAAACTGGAGAGATCCCGCATACAGAATCAAAACTAGTTTAAACCGTTCGGTATCTCGAAAACGAACAATCGCATCTGAAATTTCTCGGCGCCGTCGTGCTGAGCAGGGAAAACTGTAGAGATCACGCAGAAAAAATCAAATTCAGTTGAAATCGTTCGCTATCTCGAAAACGAATGATCGCATCGAAATTTCTCGGCGCCGTTGTTCTGAGCAGCAAAAACTGGAGAAATCAGACAGCGAAAATCAAATTTAGTTGAAACCGTTCGGTATCTCGAAAACGAACAATCGCATCTGAAATTTCTCGGCGCCGTCGTGCTGAGCACGAAAAACTGGAGAGATCGCGCAGAAAAAATCAAATTCAGTTGAAATCATTCGCTATCTCGAGAACGAATGATCGCATCCGAAATTCCTCGGCGCCGTTGTTCTGAGCATGGGAAACTGGAGAAATCCCGCAGAAAAAATCGGATGCAGTTGAAATCGTTCGCTATCTCGAGAACGAATGATCGCATCCAAAATTACTCTGCCCCGTTGTTCCGAACACGGAAAACTGAAGAAATCATACCGAAAAAATCAAATTTAGTTGAAACCGTTCGCTATTTCGAGAACGGATGATCGCATCCGAAATTTCCCGAGGCCGTTGTTCTGAACACGGAAAACTGAGGAGATCCCGCATACAGAATCGAAACTAGTTTAAACCGTTCAGTATCTCGAGAACGGATAATCGCTTCCGAAATTTCTCGAGGCCGTTGTTCTGGGCACGGAAAACTGGAGAGATCCCGCAGAAAAAATCAAATTCAGTTGAAATTGTTCGCTATCTCGAGAACGAATGATCGCATCCAAAATTTCTCTGCCCCGTTGTTCTGAGCAGGGAAAACTGGAGAAATTATACAGATAATATCGAATTTAGTTGAAACCGATCGCTATTTCGAGAACGGATGATCGCATCCGAAATTTCTCGGCGCCGTTGATCTGAGCAGGGAAAACTGGAGAAATCATACATAAAAAATCAAATTTAGTTGAAACCGTTCGCTATTTCGAGAACGGATGATCGCATCCGAAATTTCTCGGCGCCGTTGTTCTGAGCACGGAAAACTGGAGAGATCCCGCAGAAAAAATCAAATTCAGTTGAAATTACTCGCTATCTCGAGAACGATTGATCGCATTCAAAATTTCTCTGCTCCGTTGTGCTGAGCATGGAAAACAGGGGGAAATCCCGCAGAAAAAATCAAATTCAGTTGAAATCGTTCGCTATGTCGAGAACAAATGATCGCATCGAAATTTCTCGGCGACGTTGTTCTGAACAGGGAAAACTGGAGAAATCATACAGCGAAAATCAAATTTAGTTGAAACCGTTCGCTATTTCAAAAACGGATGATTGCATCCGGAATTTCTCGGCGCCGTTGCTCTGAGCACGGAAAACTGGAGAGATACCGCAGAAAAATCAAATTCAGTTGAAATCGTTCGCTATCTCGAGAACGGATGATCTCATCCAAAATTTCTGTTCCCCGTTGTTTTGAGCACGGAGAACTGGAGAGATCCCGCAGAAAAAAAAGAACCCAGTTTAAACTGTTCGCTATTTCGAGAACGGATGATCGAATCCGAAATTTCTCGGCGCCGTTGTTCTGAACACGGAAAACTGAAGAGATCCCGCAGAAAAAATCAAATTCAGTTGAAATTACTCGCTATCTCGAGAACGATTAATCGCATTCAAAATTTCTCTGCTCCGTTGTGCTGAGCATGGAAAACTGGGGAAATCCCGCAGAAAGAATCAAATTTAGTTGAAAACGTTCGCTATTTCGAGAACGGATGATCGCATCCGAAATTTCTCGGCGCCGTTGTTCTGAGTAGGGAAAACTGGAGAAATCAAACAGAAAGAATCAAATTTAGTTGAAAACGTTCACTATTTCGAGAACGGATGATCGCATTCGAAATTTCCCGGCGCCGTTGTTCTGAGCACGGAAAACTGGAGAGATCCCGCAGAAAAAATCGAATTAAGTTGAAATTGTTCGCTATCTCGAGAACGAATGATCGCATCAAAAATTTCTCTGCCCCGTTGTTCCGAGCACGGACAACTGGAGAGATCACGCAGGAAAAATCAAATTCAGTTGAAACCGTTAGCTATCTCGAGAACGGATGATCGCATCCAAAATTTCTGTTCCCCGTTGTTTTGAGCGCGGAAAACTGGAGAGATTCCGCAGAAAGAATCGAATTCAGTTGAAATCTTTCGCTATCTCGAGAAAGGATGATCGCATCCGGAATTTCTCGGCGCCGTTGTTCTGAGCAGGAAAAACTGGAGTGATCATACAGAAAAAATCAAATTAAGTTGAAACCGTTCGCTATTTCGAGAACGGATGATCGCATCCAAAATTTCTCGGCGTCGTGGTTCCGAGCACGGAAAACTGGAGATATCCCGCGGAACAAATCGAATTCAGTTGAAATCTTTCGCTATCTCGAGAAAGGATGATCGCATCCGGAATTTCTCGGCGCCGTTGTTCTGAGCACGTAAAACTGGAGAGATCGCGCAGAAAAAATCAAATTCAGTTGAAATCGTTCGCTATCTCGAGAACGGATGATCGCATCAAAAATTTCACTGCCCCGTTGTTTTGAGTACGGAAAACTGGAGAGATCCCGCGAAAAAACTCGAACCTAGTTGAAACCGTTCAGATTCCCGAGAACGAATGATCGCATCCGAAATTTCTCGGCACCGTTGTTCTGAGTAGGGAAAACTGGAGAAATCAAACAGAAAGAATCAAATTTAGTTGAAAACGTTCACTATCTCGAGAACGGATGATCGCATCCAAAATTTCTCTGCCCCGTCGTTTTGAGCACGGAAAACTGGAGAGATCCCCTAGAAAAAATCGGATTAAGTTGAAATTGTTCGCTATCTCGAGAACGAATGACCGCATCATAAATTTCTCTGCCCCGTTGTTCCGAGCACGGAAAACTGGAGAGATCCCGCAGAAAAAATCGAATTCAGTTGAATTCGTTCGCTATCTCGAGAACGGATGATCACATCCGAAATTTCTCGGCGCCGGTGTTCTGAGCACGGAAAACTGGAGAGATCCCGCGTACAGAATCAAAACTAGTTTAAACCGTTCGGTATCTCGAAAACGAACAATCGCATCTGAAATTTCTCGGCGCCGTCGTGCTGAGCAGGGAAAACTGTAGAGATCACGCAGAAAAAATCAAATTCAGTTGAAATCGTTCTCTATCTCGAGAACGAATGATCGCATCGAAATTTCTCGGCGCCGTTGTTCTGAGCCGGAAAAACTGGAGAAATCAGACAGCGAAAATCAAATTTAGTTGAAACCGTTCGCTATTTCTAAAACGTTTGATTGCATCCGGAATTTCTCGGCACCGTTGCTCTGAGCACGGAAAACTGGAGAGATCCCGCAGAAAAAATCGAATTCAGTTGAATTCGTTCGCTATCTCGAGAACGGATGATCGCATCCGAAATTTCCCGAGGCCGTTGTTCTGAACACGGAAAACTGGAGAGATCCCGCATAAAAAATCGAATTCAGTTGAATTCGTTCGCTATCTCGGGACCGGATGATCGCATCCGGAATTCCTCGGCACCGTTGTTCTGAGCACGGAAAACTGGAGAGATCCCGCATACAGAATCAAAACTAGTTTAAACCGTTCAGTATCTCGGGGACGAATGATCGCATCCGAAATTTCTCGGCGCCGTTGTTCTGAGCAGGGAAAATTGGAGAGATCCCGCAGAAAAAATCAAATTCAGTTGAAATCGTTCGCTATCTCTAGTTCGAATGATCGCATCGAAATTTCTCGGCGCCGTTGTTCTGAGCAGGGAAAACTGGAGCAATCATACAGCAAAAATCAAATTTAGTTGAAACCGTTCGCTATCTCGAGAACGAATGATGGTATCCGAAATTCTCCGGCGCCGTTGTTCTGAGCATGGAAAACAGGAGAAATCCCGCAGAAAAAATCAAATTCAGTTGAAATCATTCGCTATCTCGAGAACGAATGATCGGATCCGAAATTTCTCGGCGCCGTTGTTCTGAGCAGGGAAAACTGGAGCAATCATACAGCAAAAATCAAATTTAGTTGAAACCGTTCGCTATCTCGAGAACGAATGATGGTATCCGAAATTCTCCGGCGCCGTTGTTTTGAGCACGGAAAACTGGAGAAAGCCCGCAGAAACAATCAAATTCAGTTGAAATCATTCGCTATCTCGAGAACGAATGATCGGATCCGAAATTTCTCGGCGCCGTTGTTCTGAGCAGGGAAAACTGGAGCAATCATACAGCAAAAATCAAATTTAGTTGAAACCGTTCGCTATCTCGAGAACGAATGATGGTATCCGAAATTCTCCGGCGCCGTTGTTCTGAGCATGGAAAACAGGAGAAATCCCGCAGAAAAAATCAAATTCAGTTGAAATCGTTAGCTATCTCGAGAACGGATGATCTCATCCAAAATTTCTGTTCCCCGTTGTTTCGAGCACGGAAAACTGGAGAGATCCCGCAGAAAGAATCGAACCCAGTTTAAACTGTTCGCTATTTCGAGAACGGATGATCGCATCCGAAATTTCTCGGCGCCGTTTTTCTGAACACGGAAAACTGAAGAGATCCCGCAGAAAAAATCAAATTCAGTTGAAATTACTCGCTATCTCGAGAACGATTGATCGCATTCAAAATTTTTCTGCTTCGTTGTTCTGAGTAGGGAAAACTGGAGAAATCAAACAGAAAAAATCGAATTTACTTGAAACCGTTCGCTATTTCGAGAACGGATGATCACATCCGGAATTTCTCGGCGCCGTTGATCTGAGCACGGAAAACTGGAGAGATCCCGCAGAAAAAATCGAATTCAGTTGAATTCGTTCGCTATCTCGAGAACGGATGATCACATCCGAAATTTCTCGGCGCCGGTGTTCTTAGCACGGAAAACTGGAGAGATCCCGCATACAGAATCAAAACTAGTTTAAACCGTTCGGTATCTCGAAAACGAACAATCGCATCTGAAATTTCTCGGCGCCGTCGTGCTGAGCAGGGAAAACTGTAGAGATCACGCAGAAAAAATCAAATTCAGTTGAAATCGTTCGCTATCTCGAGAACGAATGATCGCATCGAAATTTCTCGGCGCCGTTGTTCTGAGCAGGAAAAAATGGAGAAATCAGACAGCGAAAATCAAATTTAGTTGAAACCGTTCGCTATTTCTAAAACGTATGATTGCATCTGGAATTTCTCGGCACCGTTGCTCTGAGCACGGAAAACTGGAGAGATCCCGCATACAGAATCAAAACTAGTTTAAACCGTTCGGTATCTCGAAAACGAACAATCGCATCTGAAATTTCTCGGCGCCGTCGTGCTGAGCAGGGAAAACTGTAGAGATCACGCAGAATAAATCAAATTCAGTTGCAATCGTTCGCTATCTCGAAAACGAATGATCGCATCGAAATTCCTCGGCGCCGTTGTTCTGAGCAGCAAAAACTGGAGAAATCAGACAGCGAAAATCAAATTTAGTTGAAACCGTTCGGTATCTCGAAAACGAACAATCGCATCTGAAATTTCTCGGCGCCGTCGTGCTGAGCACGAAAAACTGGAGAGATCGCGCAGAAAAAATCAAATTCAGTTGAAATCATTCGCTATCTCGAGATCGAATGATCGCATCCGGAATTCCTCGGCGCCGTTGTTCTGAGCATGGGAAACTGGAGAAATCCCGCAGAAAAAATCGGATGCAGTTGAAATCGTTCGCTATCTCGAGAACGAATGATCGCATCCAAAATTACTCTGCCCCGTTGTTCCGAACACGGAAAACTGAAGAAATCATACCGAAAAAATCAAATTTAGTTGAAACCGTTCGCTATTTCGAGAACGGATGATCGCATCCGAAATTTCCCGAGGCCGTTGTTCTGAACACGGAAAACTGGAGAGATCCCGCATAAAAAATCGAATTCAGTTGAATTCGTTCGCTATCTCGGGAACGGATGATCGCATCGAAATTTCTCGGCGCCGTTGTTCTGAGCAGGAAAAACTGGAGAAATCAGACAGCGAAAATCAAATTTAGTTGAAACCGTTCGCTATTTCTAAAACGTATGATTGCATCCGAAATTTCTCGGCACCGTTGCTCTGAGCACGGAAAACTGGAGAGATCCCGCATACAGAATCAAAACTAGTTTAAACCGTTCGGTATCTCGAAAACGAACAATCGCATCTGAAATTTCTCGGCGCCGTCGTGCTGAGCAGGGAAAACTGTAGAGATCACGCAGAAAAAATCAAATTCAGTTGAAACCGTTAGCTATCTCGAGAACGGATGATCGCATCCAAAATTTCTGTTCCCCGTTGTTTTGAGCGCGGAAAACTGGAGAGATTCCGCAGAAAGAATCGAATTCAGTTGAAATCTTTCGCTATCTCGAGAAAGGATGATCGCATCCGGAATTTCTCGGCGCCGTTGTTCTGAGCAGGAAAAACTGGAGTGATCATACAGAAAAAATCAAATTAAGTTGAAACCGTTCGCTATTTCGAGAACGGATGATCGCATCCAAAATTTCTCGGCGTCGTGGTTCCGAGCACGGAAAACTGGAGATATCCCGCGGAACAAATCGAATTCAGTTGAAATCTTTCGCTATCTCGAGAAAGGATGATCGCATCCGGAATTTCTCGGCGCCGTTGTTCTGAGCACGTAAAACTGGAGAGATCGCGCAGAAAAAATCAAATTCAGTTGAAATCGTTCGCTATCTCGAGAACGGATGATCGCATCAAAAATTTCACTGCCCCGTTGTTTTGAGTACGGAAAACTGGAGAGATCCCGCGAAAAAACTCGAACCTAGTTGAAACCGTTCAGATTCCCGAGAACGAATGATCGCATCCGAAATTTCTCGGCACCGTTGTTCTGAGTAGGGAAAACTGGAGAAATCAAACAGAAAGAATCAAATTTAGTTGAAAACGTTCACTATCTCGAGAACGGATGATCGCATCCAAAATTTCTCTGCCCCGTCGTTTTGAGCACGGAAAACTGGAGAGATCCCCTAGAAAAAATCGGATTAAGTTGAAATTGTTCGCTATCTCGAGAACGAATGACCGCATCATAAATTTCTCTGCCCCGTTGTTCCGAGCACGGAAAACTGGAGAGATCCCGCAGAAAAAATCGAATTCAGTTGAATTCGTTCGCTATCTCGAGAACGGATGATCACATCCGAAATTTCTCGGCGCCGGTGTTCTGAGCACGGAAAACTGGAGAGATCCCGCGTACAGAATCAAAACTAGTTTAAACCGTTCGGTATCTCGAAAACGAACAATCGCATCTGAAATTTCTCGGCGCCGTCGTGCTGAGCAGGGAAAACTGTAGAGATCACGCAGAAAAAATCAAATTCAGTTGAAATCGTTCTCTATCTCGAGAACGAATGATCGCATCGAAATTTCTCGGCGCCGTTGTTCTGAGCCGGAAAAACTGGAGAAATCAGACAGCGAAAATCAAATTTAGTTGAAACCGTTCGCTATTTCTAAAACGTTTGATTGCATCCGGAATTTCTCGGCACCGTTGCTCTGAGCACGGAAAACTGGAGAGATCCCGCAGAAAAAATCGAATTCAGTTGAATTCGTTCGCTATCTCGAGAACGGATGATCGCATCCGAAATTTCCCGAGGCCGTTGTTCTGAACACGGAAAACTGGAGAGATCCCGCATAAAAAATCGAATTCAGTTGAATTCGTTCGCTATCTCGGGACCGGATGATCGCATCCGGAATTCCTCGGCACCGTTGTTCTGAGCACGGAAAACTGGAGAGATCCCGCATACAGAATCAAAACTAGTTTAAACCGTTCAGTATCTCGGGGACGAATGATCGCATCCGGAATTTCTCGGCGCCGTTGTTCTGAGCAGGGAAAATTGGAGAGATCCCGCAGAAAAAATCAAATTCAGTTGAAATCGTTCGCTATCTCTAGTTCGAATGATCGCATCGAAATTTCTCGGCGCCGTTGTTCTGAGCAGGGAAAACTGGAGCAATCATACAGCAAAAATCAAATTTAGTTGAAACCGTTCGCTATCTCGAGAACGAATGATGGTATCCGAAATTCTCCGGCGCCGTTGTTCTGAGCATGGAAAACAGGAGAAATCCCGCAGAAAAAATCAAATTCAGTTGAAATCATTCGCTATCTCGAGAACGAATGATCGGATCCGAAATTTCTCGGCGCCGTTGTTCTGAGCAGGGAAAACTGGAGCAATCATACAGCAAAAATCAAATTTAGTTGAAACCGTTCGCTATCTCGAGAACGAATGATGGTATCCGAAATTCTCCGGCGCCGTTGTTTTGAGCACGGAAAACTGGAGAAATCCCGCAGAAACAATCAAATTCAGTTGAAATCATTCGCTATCTCGAGAACGAATGATCGGATCCGAAATTTCTCGGCGCCGTTGTTCTGAGCAGGGAAAACTGGAGCAATCATACAGCAAAAATCAAATTTAGTTGAAACCGTTCGCTATCTCGAGAACGAATGATGGTATCCGAAATTCTCCGGCGCCGTTGTTCTGAGCATGGAAAACAGGAGAAATCCCGCAGAAAAAATCAAATTCAGTTGAAATCGTTAGCTATCTCGAGAACGGATGATCTCATCCAAAATTTCTGTTCCCCGTTGTTTCGAGCACGGAAAACTGGAGAGATCCCGCAGAAAGAATCGAACCCAGTTTAAACTGTTCGCTATTTCGAGAACGGATGATCGCATCCGAAATTTCTCGGCGCCGTTTTTCTGAACACGGAAAACTGAAGAGATCCCGCAGAAAAAATCAAATTCAGTTGAAATTACTCGCTATCTCGAGAACGATTGATCGCATTCAAAATTTTTCTGCTTCGTTGTTCTGAGTAGGGAAAACTGGAGAAATCAAACAGAAAAAATCGAATTTACTTGAAACCGTTCGCTATTTCGAGAACGGATGATCACATCCGGAATTTCTCGGCGCCGTTGATCTGAGCACGGAAAACTGGAGAGATCCCGCAGAAAAAATCGAATTCAGTTGAATTCGTTCGCTATCTCGAGAACGGATGATCACATCCGAAATTTCTCGGCGCCGGTGTTCTTAGCACGGAAAACTGGAGAGATCCCGCATACAGAATCAAAACTAGTTTAAACCGTTCGGTATCTCGAAAACGAACAATCGCATCTGAAATTTCTCGGCGCCGTCGTGCTGAGCAGGGAAAACTGTAGAGATCACGCAGAAAAAATCAAATTCAGTTGAAATCGTTCGCTATCTCGAGAACGAATGATCGCATCGAAATTTCTCGGCGCCGTTGTTCTGAGCAGGAAAAAATGGAGAAATCAGACAGCGAAAATCAAATTTAGTTGAAACCGTTCGCTATTTCTAAAACGTATGATTGCATCTGGAATTTCTCGGCACCGTTGCTCTGAGCACGGAAAACTGGAGAGATCCCGCATACAGAATCAAAACTAGTTTAAACCGTTCGGTATCTCGAAAACGAACAATCGCATCTGAAATTTCTCGGCGCCGTCGTGCTGAGCAGGGAAAACTGTAGAGATCACGCAGAATAAATCAAATTCAGTTGCAATCGTTCGCTATCTCGAAAACGAATGATCGCATCGAAATTCCTCGGCGCCGTTGTTCTGAGCAGCAAAAACTGGAGAAATCAGACAGCGAAAATCAAATTTAGTTGAAACCGTTCGGTATCTCGAAAACGAACAATCGCATCTGAAATTTCTCGGCGCCGTCGTGCTGAGCACGAAAAACTGGAGAGATCGCGCAGAAAAAATCAAATTCAGTTGAAATCATTCGCTATCTCGAGATCGAATGATCGCATCCGGAATTCCTCGGCGCCGTTGTTCTGAGCATGGGAAACTGGAGAAATCCCGCAGAAAAAATCGGATGCAGTTGAAATCGTTCGCTATCTCGAGAACGAATGATCGCATCCAAAATTACTCTGCCCCGTTGTTCCGAACACGGAAAACTGAAGAAATCATACCGAAAAAATCAAATTTAGTTGAAACCGTTCGCTATTTCGAGAACGGATGATCGCATCCGAAATTTCCCGAGGCCGTTGTTCTGAACACGGAAAACTGGAGAGATCCCGCATAAAAAATCGAATTCAGTTGAATTCGTTCGCTATCTCGGGAACGGATGATCGCATCGAAATTTCTCGGCGCCGTTGTTCTGAGCAGGAAAAACTGGAGAAATCAGACAGCGAAAATCAAATTTAGTTGAAACCGTTCGCTATTTCTAAAACGTATGATTGCATCCGAAATTTCTCGGCACCGTTGCTCTGAGCACGGAAAACTGGAGAGATCCCGCATACAGAATCAAAACTAGTTTAAACCGTTCGGTATCTCGAAAACGAACAATCGCATCTGAAATTTCTCGGCGCCGTCGTGCTGAGCAGGGAAAACTGTAGAGATCACGCAGAAAAAATCAAATTCAGTTGAAACCGTTAGCTATCTCGAGAACGGATGATCGCATCCAAAATTTCTGTTCCCCGTTGTTTTGAGCGCGGAAAACTGGAGAGATTCCGCAGAAAGAATCGAATTCAGTTGAAATCTTTCGCTATCTCGAGAAAGGATGATCGCATCCGGAATTTCTCGGCGCCGTTGTTCTGAGCAGGAAAAACTGGAGTGATCATACAGAAAAAATCAAATTAAGTTGAAACCGTTCGCTAT
Organism: Phymatocera aterrima; assembly: GCA_963170745.1. NCBI lineage: Eukaryota > Metazoa > Arthropoda > Insecta > Hymenoptera > Tenthredinidae > Phymatocera > Phymatocera aterrima. The sequence continues at coordinate 12,406,302 of OY720665.1, read as the reverse complement.
TTCGAGAACGGATGATCGCATCCAAAATTTCTCGGCGTCGTGGTTCCGAGCACGGAAAACTGGAGATATCCCGCGGAACAAATCGAATTCAGTTGAAATCTTTCGCTATCTCGAGAAAGGATGATCGCATCCGGAATTTCTCGGCGCCGTTGTTCTGAGCACGTAAAACTGGAGAGATCGCGCAGAAAAAATCAAATTCAGTTGAAATCGTTCGCTATCTCGAGAACGGATGATCGCATCAAAAATTTCACTGCCCCGTTGTTTTGAGTACGGAAAACTGGAGAGATCCCGCGAAAAAACTCGAACCTAGTTGAAACCGTTCAGATTCCCGAGAACGAATGATCGCATCCGAAATTTCTCGGCACCGTTGTTCTGAGTAGGGAAAACTGGAGAAATCAAACAGAAAGAATCAAATTTAGTTGAAAACGTTCACTATCTCGAGAACGGATGATCGCATCCAAAATTTCTCTGCCCCGTCGTTTTGAGCACGGAAAACTGGAGAGATCCCCTAGAAAAAATCGGATTAAGTTGAAATTGTTCGCTATCTCGAGAACGAATGACCGCATCATAAATTTCTCTGCCCCGTTGTTCCGAGCACGGAAAACTGGAGAGATCCCGCAGAAAAAATCGAATTCAGTTGAATTCGTTCGCTATCTCGAGAACGGATGATCACATCCGAAATTTCTCGGCGCCGGTGTTCTGAGCACGGAAAACTGGAGAGATCCCGCGTACAGAATCAAAACTAGTTTAAACCGTTCGGTATCTCGAAAACGAACAATCGCATCTGAAATTTCTCGGCGCCGTCGTGCTGAGCAGGGAAAACTGTAGAGATCACGCAGAAAAAATCAAATTCAGTTGAAATCGTTCTCTATCTCGAGAACGAATGATCGCATCGAAATTTCTCGGCGCCGTTGTTCTGAGCCGGAAAAACTGGAGAAATCAGACAGCGAAAATCAAATTTAGTTGAAACCGTTCGCTATTTCTAAAACGTTTGATTGCATCCGGAATTTCTCGGCACCGTTGCTCTGAGCACGGAAAACTGGAGAGATCCCGCAGAAAAAATCGAATTCAGTTGAATTCGTTCGCTATCTCGAGAACGGATGATCGCATCCGAAATTTCCCGAGGCCGTTGTTCTGAACACGGAAAACTGGAGAGATCCCGCATAAAAAATCGAATTCAGTTGAATTCGTTCGCTATCTCGGGACCGGATGATCGCATCCGGAATTCCTCGGCACCGTTGTTCTGAGCACGGAAAACTGGAGAGATCCCGCATACAGAATCAAAACTAGTTTAAACCGTTCAGTATCTCGGGGACGAATGATCGCATCCGAAATTTCTCGGCGCCGTTGTTCTGAGCAGGGAAAATTGGAGAGATCCCGCAGAAAAAATCAAATTCAGTTGAAATCGTTCGCTATCTCTAGTTCGAATGATCGCATCGAAATTTCTCGGCGCCGTTGTTCTGAGCAGGGAAAACTGGAGCAATCATACAGCAAAAATCAAATTTAGTTGAAACCGTTCGCTATCTCGAGAACGAATGATGGTATCCGAAATTCTCCGGCGCCGTTGTTCTGAGCATGGAAAACAGGAGAAATCCCGCAGAAAAAATCAAATTCAGTTGAAATCATTCGCTATCTCGAGAACGAATGATCGGATCCGAAATTTCTCGGCGCCGTTGTTCTGAGCAGGGAAAACTGGAGCAATCATACAGCAAAAATCAAATTTAGTTGAAACCGTTCGCTATCTCGAGAACGAATGATGGTATCCGAAATTCTCCGGCGCCGTTGTTTTGAGCACGGAAAACTGGAGAAATCCCGCAGAAACAATCAAATTCAGTTGAAATCATTCGCTATCTCGAGAACGAATGATCGGATCCGAAATTTCTCGGCGCCGTTGTTCTGAGCAGGGAAAACTGGAGCAATCATACAGCAAAAATCAAATTTAGTTGAAACCGTTCGCTATCTCGAGAACGAATGATGGTATCCGAAATTCTCCGGCGCCGTTGTTCTGAGCATGGAAAACAGGAGAAATCCCGCAGAAAAAATCAAATTCAGTTGAAATCGTTAGCTATCTCGAGAACGGATGATCTCATCCAAAATTTCTGTTCCCCGTTGTTTCGAGCACGGAAAACTGGAGAGATCCCGCAGAAAGAATCGAACCCAGTTTAAACTGTTCGCTATTTCGAGAACGGATGATCGCATCCGAAATTTCTCGGCGCCGTTTTTCTGAACACGGAAAACTGAAGAGATCCCGCAGAAAAAATCAAATTCAGTTGAAATTACTCGCTATCTCGAGAACGATTGATCGCATTCAAAATTTTTCTGCTTCGTTGTTCTGAGTAGGGAAAACTGGAGAAATCAAACAGAAAAAATCGAATTTACTTGAAACCGTTCGCTATTTCGAGAACGGATGATCACATCCGGAATTTCTCGGCGCCGTTGATCTGAGCACGGAAAACTGGAGAGATCCCGCAGAAAAAATCGAATTCAGTTGAATTCGTTCGCTATCTCGAGAACGGATGATCACATCCGAAATTTCTCGGCGCCGGTGTTCTTAGCACGGAAAACTGGAGAGATCCCGCATACAGAATCAAAACTAGTTTAAACCGTTCGGTATCTCGAAAACGAACAATCGCATCTGAAATTTCTCGGCGCCGTCGTGCTGAGCAGGGAAAACTGTAGAGATCACGCAGAAAAAATCAAATTCAGTTGAAATCGTTCGCTATCTCGAGAACGAATGATCGCATCGAAATTTCTCGGCGCCGTTGTTCTGAGCAGGAAAAAATGGAGAAATCAGACAGCGAAAATCAAATTTAGTTGAAACCGTTCGCTATTTCTAAAACGTATGATTGCATCTGGAATTTCTCGGCACCGTTGCTCTGAGCACGGAAAACTGGAGAGATCCCGCATACAGAATCAAAACTAGTTTAAACCGTTCGGTATCTCGAAAACGAACAATCGCATCTGAAATTTCTCGGCGCCGTCGTGCTGAGCAGGGAAAACTGTAGAGATCACGCAGAATAAATCAAATTCAGTTGCAATCGTTCGCTATCTCGAAAACGAATGATCGCATCGAAATTCCTCGGCGCCGTTGTTCTGAGCAGCAAAAACTGGAGAAATCAGACAGCGAAAATCAAATTTAGTTGAAACCGTTCGGTATCTCGAAAACGAACAATCGCATCTGAAATTTCTCGGCGCCGTCGTGCTGAGCACGAAAAACTGGAGAGATCGCGCAGAAAAAATCAAATTCAGTTGAAATCATTCGCTATCTCGAGATCGAATGATCGCATCCGGAATTCCTCGGCGCCGTTGTTCTGAGCATGGGAAACTGGAGAAATCCCGCAGAAAAAATCGGATGCAGTTGAAATCGTTCGCTATCTCGAGAACGAATGATCGCATCCAAAATTACTCTGCCCCGTTGTTCCGAACACGGAAAACTGAAGAAATCATACCGAAAAAATCAAATTTAGTTGAAACCGTTCGCTATTTCGAGAACGGATGATCGCATCCGAAATTTCCCGAGGCCGTTGTTCTGAACACGGAAAACTGGAGAGATCCCGCATAAAAAATCGAATTCAGTTGAATTCGTTCGCTATCTCGGGAACGGATGATCGCATCGAAATTTCTCGGCGCCGTTGTTCTGAGCAGGAAAAACTGGAGAAATCAGACAGCGAAAATCAAATTTAGTTGAAACCGTTCGCTATTTCTAAAACGTATGATTGCATCCGAAATTTCTCGGCACCGTTGCTCTGAGCACGGAAAACTGGAGAGATCCCGCATACAGAATCAAAACTAGTTTAAACCGTTCGGTATCTCGAAAACGAACAATCGCATCTGAAATTTCTCGGCGCCGTCGTGCTGAGCAGGGAAAACTGTAGAGATCACGCAGAAAAAATCAAATTCAGTTGAAACCGTTAGCTATCTCGAGAACGGATGATCGCATCCAAAATTTCTGTTCCCCGTTGTTTTGAGCGCGGAAAACTGGAGAGATTCCGCAGAAAGAATCGAATTCAGTTGAAATCTTTCGCTATCTCGAGAAAGGATGATCGCATCCGGAATTTCTCGGCGCCGTTGTTCTGAGCAGGAAAAACTGGAGTGATCATACAGAAAAAATCAAATTAAGTTGAAACCGTTCGCTATTTCGAGAACGGATGATCGCATCCAAAATTTCTCGGCGTCGTGGTTCCGAGCACGGAAAACTGGAGATATCCCGCGGAACAAATCGAATTCAGTTGAAATCTTTCGCTATCTCGAGAAAGGATGATCGCATCCGGAATTTCTCGGCGCCGTTGTTCTGAGCACGTAAAACTGGAGAGATCGCGCAGAAAAAATCAAATTCAGTTGAAATCGTTCGCTATCTCGAGAACGGATGATCGCATCAAAAATTTCACTGCCCCGTTGTTTTGAGTACGGAAAACTGGAGAGATCCCGCGAAAAAACTCGAACCTAGTTGAAACCGTTCAGATTCCCGAGAACGAATGATCGCATCCGAAATTTCTCGGCACCGTTGTTCTGAGTAGGGAAAACTGGAGAAATCAAACAGAAAGAATCAAATTTAGTTGAAAACGTTCACTATCTCGAGAACGGATGATCGCATCCAAAATTTCTCTGCCCCGTCGTTTTGAGCACGGAAAACTGGAGAGATCCCCTAGAAAAAATCGGATTAAGTTGAAATTGTTCGCTATCTCGAGAACGAATGACCGCATCATAAATTTCTCTGCCCCGTTGTTCCGAGCACGGAAAACTGGAGAGATCCCGCAGAAAAAATCGAATTCAGTTGAATTCGTTCGCTATCTCGAGAACGGATGATCACATCCGAAATTTCTCGGCGCCGGTGTTCTGAGCACGGAAAACTGGAGAGATCCCGCGTACAGAATCAAAACTAGTTTAAACCGTTCGGTATCTCGAAAACGAACAATCGCATCTGAAATTTCTCGGCGCCGTCGTGCTGAGCAGGGAAAACTGTAGAGATCACGCAGAAAAAATCAAATTCAGTTGAAATCGTTCTCTATCTCGAGAACGAATGATCGCATCGAAATTTCTCGGCGCCGTTGTTCTGAGCCGGAAAAACTGGAGAAATCAGACAGCGAAAATCAAATTTAGTTGAAACCGTTCGCTATTTCTAAAACGTTTGATTGCATCCGGAATTTCTCGGCACCGTTGCTCTGAGCACGGAAAACTGGAGAGATCCCGCAGAAAAAATCGAATTCAGTTGAATTCGTTCGCTATCTCGAGAACGGATGATCGCATCCGAAATTTCCCGAGGCCGTTGTTCTGAACACGGAAAACTGGAGAGATCCCGCATAAAAAATCGAATTCAGTTGAATTCGTTCGCTATCTCGGGACCGGATGATCGCATCCGGAATTCCTCGGCACCGTTGTTCTGAGCACGGAAAACTGGAGAGATCCCGCATACAGAATCAAAACTAGTTTAAACCGTTCAGTATCTCGGGGACGAATGATCGCATCCGAAATTTCTCGGCGCCGTTGTTCTGAGCAGGGAAAATTGGAGAGATCCCGCAGAAAAAATCAAATTCAGTTGAAATCGTTCGCTATCTCTAGTTCGAATGATCGCATCGAAATTTCTCGGCGCCGTTGTTCCGAACACGGAAAACTGAAGAAATCATACCGAAAAAATCAAATTTAGTTGAAACCGTTCGCTATTTCGAGAACGAATGATCGCATCCAAAATTACTCTGCCCCGTTGTTCCGAACACGGAAAACTGAAGAAATCATACCGAAAAAATCAAATTTAGTTGAAACCGTTCGCTATTTCGAGAACGGATGATCGCATCCGAAATTTCCCGAGGCCGTTGTTCTGAACACGGAAAACTGAGGAGATCCCGCATACAGAATCGAAACTAGTTTAAACAGTTCAGTATCTCGAGAACGAATGATCGCATCCAAAATTTCTCTGCCCCGTTGTTCTGAGCAGGGAAAACTGGAGAAATTATACAGATAAAATCGAATTTAGTTGAAACCGATCGCTATTTCGAGATCGGATAATCGCATCCGAAATTTCTCGGCGCCGTTGATCTGAGCACGGAAAACTGGAGAGATTCCGCAGAAAAAATCGAATTCAGTTGAATTCGTTCGCTATTTCGAGAACGGACGATCGCATCTGAAATTTCTCGGCGCCGTTGATCTGAGCAGGGAAAACTGGAGAAATCATACATAAAAAATCAAATTTAGTTGAAACCGTTCGCTATTTCGAGAACGGATGATCGCATCCGAAATTTCTCGGCGCCGTTGTTCTGAGCACGGAAAACTGGAGAGATCCCGCAGAAAAAATCAAATTCAGTTGAAATTACTCGCTATCTCGAGAACGATTGATCGCATTCAAAATTTCTCTGCTCCGTTGTGCTGAGCATGGAAAACAGGGGGAAATCCCGCAGAAAAAATCAAATTCAGTTGAAATCGTTCGCTATGTCGAGAACAAATGATCGCATCGAAATTTCTCGGCGACGTTGTTCTGAACAGGGAAAACTGGAGAAATCATACAGCGAAAATCAAATTTAGTTGAAACCGTTCGCTATTTCAAAAACGGATGATTGCATCCGGAATTTCTCGGCGCCGTTGCTCTGAGCACGGAAAACTGGAGAGATACCGCAGAAAAATCAAATTCAGTTGAAATCGTTCGCTATCTCGAGAACGGATGATCTCATCCAAAATTTCTGTTCACCGTTGTTTTGAGCACGGAGAACTGGAGAGATCCCGCAGAAAGAATCGAACCCAGTTTAAACTGTTCGCTATTTCGAGAACGGATGATCGAATCCGAAATTTCTCGGCGCCGTTGTTCTGAACACGGAAAACTGAAGAGATCCCGCAGAAAAAATCAAATTCAGTTGAAATTACTCGCTATCTCGAGAACGATTAATCGCATTCAAAATTTCTCTGCTCCGTTGTGCTGAGCATGGAAAACTGGGGAAAGCCCGCAGAAAGAATCAAATTTAGTTGAAAACGTTCGCTATTTCGAGAACGGATGATCGCATCCGAAATTTCTCGGCGCCGTTGTTCTGAGTAGGGAAAACTGGAGAAATCAAACAGAAAGAATCAAATTTAGTTGAAAACGTTCACTATTTCGAGAACGGATGATCGCATCCGAAATTTCCCGGCGCCGTTGTTCTGAGCACGGAAAACTGGAGAGATCCCGCAGAAAAAATCGAATTAAGTTGAAATTGTTCGCTATCTCGAGAACGAATGATCGCATCAAAAATTTCTCTGCCCCGTTGTTCCGAGCACGGACAACTGGAGAGATCACGCAGGAAAAATCAAATTCAGTTGAAACCGTTAGCTATCTCGAGAACGGATGATCGCATCCAAAATTTCTGTTCCCCGTTGTTTTGAGCGCGGAAAACTGGAGAGATTCCGCAGAAAGAATCGAATTCAGTTGAAATCTTTCGCTATCTCGAGAAAGGATGATCGCATCCGGAATTTCTCGGCGCCGTTGTTCTGAGCAGGAAAAACTGGAGTGATCATACAGAAAAAATCAAATTAAGTTGAAACCGTTCGCTATTTCGAGAACGGATGATCGCATCCAAAATTTCTCGGCGTCGTGGTTCCGAGCACGGAAAACTGGAGATATCCCGCGGAACAAATCGAATTCAGTTGAAACCGTTAGCTATCTCGAGAACGGATGATCGCATCCGAAATTTCTCGGCGCCGTTGTTCTAAGCACGGAAAACTGGAGAGATCCCGCAGAAAAAATCAAATTCAGTTGAAATCGTTCGCTATCTCGAGAACAAATGATCGCATCGAAATTTCTCGGCGACGTTTTTCTGAACAGGGAAAACTGGAGAAATCATACAGCGGAAATCAAATTTAGTTGAAACCGTTCGCTATTTCAAAAACGGATGATTGCATCCGGAATTTCTCGGCGCCGTTGCTCTGAGCACGGAAAACTGGAGAGATACCGCAGAAAAATCAAATTCAGTTGAAATCGTTCGCTATCTCGAGAACGGATGATCGCATCCAAAACTTCTCTGCCCCGTTGTTTTGAGCATGGAAAACTGGGGAGATCGCGCAGAAAAAATCGAATTCAGTTGAAATCATTCGCTATCTCGAGAACGAATGATCGCATCCAAAATTACTCTGCCCCGTTGTTCCGAGCACGGAAAACTGGAGAGATCCCTCGGTAAAAATCAAATTCAGTTGAAATCGTTCGCTATCTCGAGAACGGATGATCGCATCCAAAATTTCTCTGCCCCGTCGTTTTGAGCACGAAAAGCTGGAGAGATCCCCTAGAAAAAATCGGATTAAGTTGAAATTGTTCGCTATCTCGAGAACGAATGACCGCATCATAAATTTCTCTGCCCCGTTGTTCCGAGCACGGAAAACTGGAGAGATCCCGCAGATAAAATCGAATTCAGTTGAATTCGTTCGCTATCTCGAGAACGGATGATCGCTTCCGAAATTTCTCGAGGCCGTTGTTCTGGGCACGGAAAACTGGAGAGATCACGCAGAAAAAATCAAATTCAGTTGAAATTGTTCGCTATCTCGAGAACGAATGATCGCATCCAAAATTACTCTGCCCCGTTGTTACGAACACGGAAAACTGAAGAAATCATACCGAAAAAATCAAATTTAGTTGAAACCGTTCGCTATTTCGAGAACGGATGATCGCATCCGAAATTTCCCGAGGCCGTTGTTCTGAACACGGAAAACTGAGGAGATCCCGCATACAGAATCGAAACTAGTTTAAACAGTTCAGTATCTCGAGAACGGATAATCGCTTCCGAAATTTCTCGAGGCCGTTGTTCTGGGCACGGAAAACTGGAGAGATCCCGCAGAAAAAATCAAATTCAGTTGAAATTGTTCGCTATCTCGAGAACGAATGATCGCATCCAAAATTTCTCTGCCCCGTTGTTCTGAGCAGGGAAAACTGGAGAAATTATACAGATAAAATCGAATTTAGTTGAAACCGATCGCTATTTCGAGATCGGATAATCGCATCCGAAATTTCTCGGCGCCGTTGATCTGAGCACGGAAAACTGGAGAGATTCCGCAGAAAAAATCGAATTCAGTTGAATTCGTTCGCTATTTCGAGAACGGACGATCGCATCTGAAATTTCTCGGCGCCGTTGATCTGAGCAGGGAAAACTGGAGAAATCATACATAAAAAATCAAATTTAGTTGAAACCGTTCGCTATTTCGAGAACGGATGATCGCATCCGAAATTTCTCTGCGCCGTTGTTCTGAGCACGGAAAACTGGAGAGATCCCGCAGAAAAAATCAAATTCAGTTGAAATTACTCGCTATCTCGAGAACGATTGATCGCATTCAAAATTTCTCTGCTCCGTTGTGCTGAGCATGGAAAACAGGGGGAAATCCCGCAGAAAAAATCAAATTCAGTTGAAATCGTTCGCTATGTCGAGAACAAATGATCGCATCGAAATTTCTCGGCGACGTTGTTCTGAACAGGGAAAACTGGAGAAATCATACAGCGAAAATCAAATTTAGTTGAAACCGTTCGCTATTTCAAAAACGGATGATTGCATCCGGAATTTCTCGGCGCCGTTGCTCTGAGCACGGAAAACTGGAGAGATACCGCAGAAAAATCAAATTCAGTTGAAATCGTTCGCTATCTCGAGAACGGATGATCTCATCCAAAATTTCTGTTCACCGTTGTTTTGAGCACGGAGAACTGGAGAGATCCCGCAGAAAGAATCGAACCCAGTTTAAACTGTTCGCTATTTCGAGAACGGATGATCGAATCCGAAATTTCTCGGCGCCGTTGTTCTGAACACGGAAAACTGAAGAGATCCCGCAGAAAAAATCAAATTCAGTTGAAATTACTCGCTATCTCGAGAACGATTAATCGCATTCAAAATTTCTCTGCTCCGTTGTGCTGAGCATGGAAAACTGGGGAAAGCCCGCAGAAAGAATCAAATTTAGTTGAAAACGTTCGCTATTTCGAGAACGGATGATCGCATCCGAAATTTCTCGGCGCCGTTGTTCTGAGTAGGGAAAACTGGAGAAATCAAACAGAAAGAATCAAATTTAGTTGAAAACGTTCACTATTTCGAGAACGGATGATCGCATCCGAAATTTCCTGGCGCCGTTGTTCTGAGCACGGAAAACTGGAGAGATCCCGCAGAAAAAATCGAATTAAGTTGAAATTGTTCGCTATCTCGAGAACGAATGATCGCATCAAAAATTTCTCTGCCCCGTTGTTCCGAGCACGGACAACTGGAGAGATCACGCAGGAAAAATCAAATTCAGTTGAAACCGTTAGCTATCTCGAGAACGGATGATCGCATCCAAAATTTCTGTTCCCCGTTGTTTTGAGCGCGGAAAACTGGAGAGATTCCGCAGAAAGAATCGAATTCAGTTGAAATCTTTCGCTATCTCGAGAAAGGATGATCGCATCCGGAATTTCTCGGCGCCGTTGTCCTGAGCAGGAAAAACTGGAGTGATCATACAGAAAAAATCAAATTAAGTTGAAACCGTTCGCTATTTCGAGAACGGATGATCGCATCCAAAATTTCTCGGCGTCGTGGTTCCGAGCACGGAAAACTGGAGATATCCCGCGGAACAAATCGAATTCAGTTGAAACCGTTAGCTATCTCGAGAACGGATGATCGCATCCGAAATTTCTCGGCGCCGTTGTTCTAAGCACGGAAAACTGGAGAGATCCCGCAGAAAAAATCAAATTCAGTTGAAATCGTTCGCTATCTCGAGAACAAATGATCGCATCGAAATTTCTCGGCGACGTTTTTCTGAACAGGGAAAACTGGAGAAATCATACAGCGGAAATCAAATTTAGTTGAAACCGTTCGCTATTTCAAAAACGGATGATTGCATCCGGAATTTCTCGGCGCCGTTGCTCTGAGCACGGAAAACTGGAGAGATACCGCAGAAAAATCAAATTCAATTGAAATCGTTCGCTATCTCGAGAACGGATGATCGCATCCAAAACTTCTCTGCCCCGTTGTTTTGAGCATGGAAAACTGGGGAGATCGCGCAGAAAAAATCGAATTCAGTTGAAATCATTCGCTATCTCGAGAACGAATGATCGCATCCAAAATTACTCTGCCCCGTTGTTCCGAGCACGGAAAACTGGAGAGATCCCTCGGTAAAAATCAAATTCAGTTGAAATCGTTCGCTATCTCGAGAACGGATGATCGCATCCAAAATTTCTCTGCCCCGTCGTTTTGAGCACGAAAAGCTGGAGAGATCCCCTAGAAAAAATCGGATTAAGTTGAAATTGTTCGCTATCTCGAGAACGAATGACCGCATCATAAATTTCTCTGCCCCGTTGTTCCGAGCACGGAAAACTGGAGAGATCCCGCAGATAAAATCGAATTCAGTTGAATTCGTTCGCTATCTCGAGAACGGATGATCGCTTCCGAAATTTCTCGAGGCCGTTGTTCTGGGCACGGAAAACTGGAGAGATCACGCAGAAAAAATCAAATTCAGTTGAAATTGTTCGCTATCTCGAGAACGAATGATCGCATCCAAAATTTCTCTGCCCCGTTGTTCTGAGCAGGGAAAACTGGAGAAATTATACAGATAAAATCGAATTTAGTTGAAACCGATCGCTATTTCGAGATCGGATGATCGCATCCGAAATTTCTCGGCGCCGTTGATCTGAGCACGGAAAACTGGAGAGATTCCGCAGAAAGAATCGAACCCAGTTTGAACTGTTCGCTATTTCGAGAACGGATGATCGAATCCGAAATTTCTCGGCGCCGTTGTTCTGAACACGGAAAACTGAAGAGATCCCGCAGAAAAAATCAAATTCAGTTGAAATTACTCGCTATCTCGAGAACGATTAATCGCATGCAAAATTTCTCTGCTCCGTTGTGCTGAGCATGGAAAACTGGGGAAATCCCGCAGAAAGAATCAAATTTAGTTGAAAACGTTCGCTATTTCGAGAACGGATGATCGCATCCGAAATTTCTTGGCGCCGTTGTTCTGAGTAGGGAAAACTGGAGGAATCAAACAGAAAGAATCAAATTTAGTTGAAAACGTTCACTATTTCGAGAACCGATGATCGCATCCGAAATTTCTCGGTGCCGTTGTTCTGAGCACGGAAAACTGGAGAGATCCCTCGGTAAAAATCAAATTCAGTTGAAATCGTTCGCTATCTCGAGAACGGATAATCGCATCCAAAATTTCTCTGCCCCGGTGTTTTGAGCACGGAAAACTGGTGAGATCCCCTAGAAAAAATCGGATTAAGTTGAAATTGTTCGCTATCTCGAGAACGAATGACCGCATCATAAATTTCTCTGCCCCGTTGTTCTGAGCAGGGAAAACTGGAGAAATCATACAGATAAAATCGAATTTAGTTGAAACCGTTCGCTATTTCGAGATCGGATAATCGCATCCGAAATTTCTCGGCGCCGTTGATCTGAGCAGTGAAAACTGGAGAGATCCCGCAGAAAAAATCAAATTCAGTTGAAATTACTCGCTATCTCGAGAACGATTGATCGCATTCAAAATTTCTCTGCGCCGTTGTGCTGAGCATGGAAAACTGGGGAAATCCCGCAGAAAGAATCAAATATAGTTGAAAACGTTCGCTATTTTGAGAACGGATGATCGCATCCGAAATTTCTCGGCGCCGATGTTCTGAGCACGGAAAACTGGAGAGATCCCGCAGAAAAAATCAAATTCAGTTGAAATCGTTCGCTATCTCGAGAACAAATGATCGCATCGAAATTTCTCGGCGACGTTGTTCTGAACAGGGAAAACTGGAGAAATCATACAGCGAAAATCAAATTTAGTTGAAACCGTCCGCTATTTCAAAAACGGATGATTGCATCCGGAATTTCTCGGCGCCGTTGCTCTGAGCACGGAAAACTGGAGAGATTCCGCAGAAAAATCAAATTCAGTTGAAATCGTTCGCTATCTCGAGAACGGATGATCGCATCCAAAACTTCTCTGCCCCGTTGTTTTGAGCACGGAAAACTGGAGAGATCCCGCAGAAAAAATCGAATTCAGTTGAAATGTTTCGCTATCTCGAGAACGAATGATCGCATCCAAAATTGCTCTGCCCCGTTGTTCCGAGCACGGTAAACTGGAGAGATCCCGCAGAAAGAATCAAACGCAGTTTAAACTGTTCGCTATTTCGAGAACGGATGATCGCATCCGAAATTTCTCGGCGCCGTTGTTCTGAGTAGGGAAAACTGGAGAAATCAAACAGAAAGAATCAAATTTAGTTGAAAACGTTCACTATTTCGAGAACGGATGATCGCATCCGAAATTTCGCGGTGCCGTTGTTCTGAGCACGGAAAACTAGAGAGATCCCTTGGTAAAAATCAAATTCAGTTAAAATCGTTCGCTATCTCGAGAACGGATGATCGCATCCAAAATTTCTCTGCCCCGTCGTTTTGAGCACGGAAAACTGGAGAGATCCCCTAGAAAAAATCGGATTCAGTTGAAATTGTTCGCTATCTCGAGAACGAATGATCGCATCCAAAATTTCTCTGCCCCATTGTTCTGAGCAGGGAAAACTGGAGAAATCATACAGATAAAATCGAATTTAGTTGAAACCGTCCGCTATTTCGAAATCGGATAATCGCATCCGAAATTTCTCGGCGCCGATGATCTGAGCACGGAAAACTGGAGAGATTCCGCAGAAAAAATCAAATTCAGTTGAATTCGTTCGCTATTTCGAGAACGGACGATCGCATATGAAATTTCTCGGCGCCGTTGATCTGAGCAGGGAAAACTGGAGAAATCATACATATAAAATCAAATTTAGTTGAAACCGTTCGCTATTTCGAGAACGGATGATCGCATCCGAAATTTCTCGGCGCCGTTGTTCTGAGCACGGAAAACTGGAGAGATCCCGCAGAAAAAATCAAATTCAGTTGAAATTACTCGCTATCTCGAGAACGATTGATCGCATTCATCATTTCTCTGCTCCGTCGTGCTGAGAATGGAAAACTGGAGAAATCCCGCAGAAAGAATCAAATTTAGTTGAAAACGTTCGCTATTTCGAGAACGGATGATCGCATCCGAAATTTCTCGGCGCCGTTGTTCTGAGCACGGAAAACTGGAGAGATCCCGCAGAAAAAATCAAATTTAGTTGAAATCGTTCGCTATCTCGAGAACAAATGATCGCATCGAAATTTCTCGGCGACGTTCTTCTGAACAGGGAAAACTGGAGAAATCATACAGCGAAAATCAAATTTAGTTGAAACCGTTCGCTATTTCAAAAACGGATGATTGCATCCGGAATTTCTCGGCGCCGTTGCTCTGAGCACGGAAAACTGGAGAGATACCGCAGAAAAATCAAATTCAGTTGAAATCGTTCGCTATCTCGAGAACGGATGATCGCATCCAAAACTTCTCTGCCCCGTTGTTTTGAGCATGGAAAACTGGAGAGATCCCGCAGAAAAAATCGAATTCAGTTGAAATCATTCGCTATCTCGAGAACGAATGATCGCATCCAAAATTACTCTGCCCCGTTGTTCCGAGCACGGAAAACTGGAGAGATCCCTCGGTAAAAATCAAATTCAGTTGAAATCGTTCGCTATCTCGAGAACGGATGATCGCATCCAAAATTTCTCGGCGCCGTTGATCTGAGCAGGGAAAACTGGAGAAATCATACATAAAAAATCAAATTTAGTTGAAACCGTTCGCTATTTCGAGAACGGATGATCGCATCCGAAATTTCTCGGCGCCGTTGTTCTGAGCACGGAAAACTGGAGAGATCCCGCAGAAAAAATCAAATTCAGTTGAAATTACTCGCTATCTCGAGAACGATTGATCGCATTCAAAATTTCTCTGCTCCATTGTGCTGAGCATGGAAAACAGGGGGAAATCCCGCAGAAAAAATCAAATTCAGTTGAAATCGTTCGCTATGTCGAGAACAAATGATCGCATCGAAATTTCTCGGCGACGTTGTTCTGAACAGGGAAAACTGGAGAAATCATACAGCGAAAATCAAATTTAGTTGAAACCGTTCGCTATTTCAAAAACGGATGATTGCATCCAGAATTTCTCGGCGCCGTTGCTCTGAGCACGGAAAACTGGAGAGATACCGCAGAAAAATCAAATTCAGTTGAAATCGTTCGCTATCTCGAGAACGGATGATCGCATCCAAAACTTCTCTGCCCCGTTGTTTTGATCACGGAAACCTGGAGAGATCCCGCAGAAAAAATCGAATTCAGTTGAAATCATTCGCTATCTCGAGAGCGAATGATCGCATCCAAAATTACTCTGCCCCGTTGTTCCGAGCACGGAAAACTGGAGATATCCCGCATAAAGAATCACACCTAGTTTGAACTATTCGCTCTCTCGAGAACGAATGATCGCATCCGGAATTCCACGGCGCCGTTGTTCTGAGCATGGAAAACTGGAGAAATCCCGCAGAAAAAATCAAATGCAGTTGAAACCGTTCGCTATCTCGAAAACGAAGGATCGCATCCGAAATTTCTCGGCGCCGTTGTTCTGAGCAGGGAAAACTGGAGAAATCATACAGAAAAAATCGAATTTACTTGAAACCGTTCGCTATTTCGAGAACGGATGATCGCATCCGGAATTTCTCGGCGCCGTTGATCTGAGCACGCAAAACTGGAGAGATCCCGCAGAAAGAATCAAATCCAGTTTAAACTGTTCGCTATTTCGAGAACGGATGATCGCATCCGAAATTTCTCGGCGCCGTTGTTCTGAACACGGAAAACTGAAGAGATCCCGCAGAAAAAATCAAATTCAGTTGAAATCGTTCGCTATCTCGAGAACGGGTGATCGCATCCAAAATTTCTGTTCCCCATTGTTTTGAGCACGGAAAACTGGAGAGATCCCGCAAAAAGAATCAAACCCAGTTTAAACTGTTCGCTATTTCGAGAACGGATGATCGCAGCCGAAATTTGTCGGCGCCGTTGTTCTGAGCAGGGAAAACTGGAGAAATCATACATAAAAAATCAAATTTAGTTGAAACCGTTCGCTATTTCGAGAACGGATGATCGCATCCGAAATTTCTCGGCGCCGTTGTTCTGAGCACGGAAAACTGGAGAGATCCCGCAGAAAAAATCAAATTCAGTTGAAATCGTTCGCTATCTCGAGAACAAATGATCGCATCGAAATTTCTCGGCGACGTTGTTCTGAACAGGGAAAACTGGAGAAATCATACAGCGAAAATCAAATTTAGTTGAAACCGTTCGCTATTTCAAAAACGGATGATTGCATCCGGAATTTCTCGGCGCCGATGATCTGAGCACGGAAAACTGGAGAGATTCCGCAGAAAAAATCAAATTCAGTTGAATTCGTTCGCTATTTCGAGAACGGACGATCGCATCTGAAATTTCTCGGCGCCGTTGATCTGAGCAGGGAAAACTGGAGAAATCATACATATAAAATCAAATTTAGTTGAAACCGTTCGCTATTTCGAGAACGGATGATCGCATCCGAAATTACTCTGCCCCGTTGTTCCGAGCACGGAAAACTGGAGAGATCCCTCGGTAAAAATCAAATTCAGTTGAAATCGTTCGCTATCTCGAGAACGGATGATCGCATCCAAAATTTCTCGGCGCCGTTGATCTGAGCAGGGAAAACTGGAGAAATCATACATAAAAAATCAAATTTAGTTGAAACCGTTCGCTATTTCGAGAACGGATGATCGCATCCGAAATTTCTCGGCGCCGTTGTTCTGAGCACGGAAAACTGGAGAGATCCCGCAGAAAAAATCAAATTCAGTTGAAATTACTCGCTATCTCGAGAACGATTGATCGCATTCAAAATTTCTCTGCTCCGTTGTGCTGAGCATGGAAAACAGGGGAAAATCCCGCAGAAAAAATCAAATTCAGTTGAAATCGTTCGCTATGTCGAGAACAAATGATCGCATCGAAATTTCTCGGCGACGTTGGTCTGAACAGGGAAAACTGGAGAAATCATACAGCGAAAATCAAATTTAGTTGAAACCGTTCGCTATTTCAAAAACGGATGATTGCATCCGGAATTTCTCGGCGCCGTTGCTCTGAGCACGGAAAACTGGAGAGATACCGCAGAAAAATCAAATTCAGTTGAAATCGTTCGCTATCTCGAGAACGGATGATCGCATCCAAAACTTCTCTGCCCCGTTGTTTTGAGCACGGAAACCTGGAGAGATCCCGCAGAAAAAATCGAATTCAGTTGAAATCATTCGCTATCTCGAGAGCGAATGATCGCATCCAAAATTACTCTGCCCCGTTGTTCCGAGCACGGAAAACTGGAGATATCCCGCATAAAGAATCACACCTAGTTTGAACTATTCGCTCTCTCGAGAACGAATTATCGCATCCGGAATTCCACGGCACCGTTGTTCTGAGCATGGAAAACTGGAGAAATCCCGCAGAAAAAATCAAATGCAGTTGAAACCGTTCGCTATCTCGAAAACGAAGGATCGCATCCGAAATTTCTCGGCGCCGTTGTTCTGAGCAGGGAAGACTGGAGAAATCATACGGAAAAAATCGAATTTACTTGAAACCGTTCGCTATTTCGAGAACGGATGATCGCATCCGGAATTTCTCGGCGCCGTTGATCTGAGCACGCAAAACTGGAGAGATCCCGCAGAAAGAATCAAACCCAGTTTAAACTGTTCGCTATTTCGAGAACGGATGATCGCATCCGAAATTTCTCGGCGCCGTTGTTCTGAACACGGAAAACTGAAGAGATCCCGCAGAAAAAATCAAATTCAGTTGAAATCGTTCGCTATCTCGAGAACGGGTGATCGCATCCAAAATTTCTGTTCCCCATTGTGTTGAGCACGGAAAACTGGAGAGATCCCGCAAAAAGAATCAAACCCAGTTTAAACTGTTCGCTATTTCGAGAACGGATGATCGCAGCCGAAATTTGTCGGCGCCGTTGTTCTGAGTAGGGAAAACTGGAGAAATCAAACAGAAAGAATCAAATTTAGTTGAAAACGTTCACTATTTCGAGAACGGATGATCGCATCCGAAATTTCTCGGTGCCGTTGTTCTGAGCACGGAAAACTGGAGAGATCCCTCGGTAAAAATCAAATTCAGTTGAAATCGTTCGCTATCTCGAGAACGGATGATCGCATCCAAAATTTCTCTGCCCCGTCGATTTGAGCACGGAAAACTGGAGAGATCCCCTAGAAAGAATCGGATTCAGTTGAAATTGTTCGCTATCTCGAGAACGAATGATCGCATCCAAAATTTCTCTGCCCCGTTGTTCTGAGCAGGGAAAACTGGAGAAATCATACAGATAAAATCGAATTTAGTTGAAACCGTTCGCTATTTCGAGATCGGATAATCGCATCCGAAATTTCTCGGCGCCGTTGATCTGAGCACGGAAAACTGGAGAGATTCCGCAGAAAAAATCGAATTCAGTTGAATTCGTTCGCTATTTCGAGAACGGACGATCGCATCTGAAATTTCTCGGCGCCGTTGATCTGAGCAGGGAAAACTGGAGAAATCATACATAAAAAATCAAATTTAGTTGAAACCGTTCGCTATTTCGAGAACGGATGATCGCATCCGAAATTTCTCGGCGCCGTTGTTCTGAGCACGGAAAACTGGAGAGATCCCGCAGAAAAAATCAAATTCAGTTGAAATCGTTCGCTATCTCGAGAACAAATGATCGCATCGAAATTTCTCGGCGACGTTGTTCTGAACAGGGAAAACTGGAGAAATCATACAGCGAAAATCAAATTTAGTTGAAACCGTTCGCTATTTCAAAAACGGATGATTGCATCCGGAATTTCTCGGCGCCGATAATCTGAGCACGGAAAACTGGAGAGATTCCGCAGAAAAAATCAAATTCAGTTGAATTCGTTCGCTATTTCGAGAACGGACGATCGCATCTGAAATTTTTTGGCGCCGTTGATCTGAGCAGGGAAAACTGGAGAAATCATACATATAAAATCAAATTTAGTTGAAACCGTTCGCTATTTCGAGAACGGATGATCGCATCCGAAATTTCTCGGCGCCGTTGTTCTGAGCACGGAAAACTGGAGAAATCATACATATAAAATCAAATTTAGTTGAAACCGTTCGCTATTTCGAGAACGGATGATCGCATCCAAAACTTCTCTGCCCCGTTGTTTTGAGCACGGAAAACTGGAGAGATCCCGCAGAAAAAATCGAATTCAGTTGAAATCATTCGCTATCTCGAGAACGAATGATCGCATCCAAAATTACTCTGCCCCGTTGTTCCGAGCACGGTAAACTGGAGAGATCCCGCAGAAAGAATCAAACCCAGTTTAAACTGTTCGCTATTTCGAGAACGGATGATCGCATCCGAAATTTCTCGGCGCCGTTGTTCTGAGTAGGGAAAACTGGAGAAATCAAACAGAAAGAATCAAATTTAGTTGAAAACGTTCACTATTTCGAGAACGGATGATCGCATCCGAAATTTCTCGGTGCCGTTGTTCAGAGCACGGAAAACTAGAGAGATCCCTCTGTAAAAATCAAATTCAGTTAAAATCGTTCGCTATCTCGAGAACGGATGATCGCATCCAAAATATCTCTGCCCCGTCGTTTTGAGCACGGAAAACTGGAGAGATCCCCTAGAAAAAATCGGATTCAGTTGAAATTGTTCGCTATCTCGAGAACGAATGATCGCATCCAAAATTTCTCTGCCCCATTGTTCTGAGCAGGGAAAACTGGAGAAATCATACAGATGAAATCGAATTTAGTTGAAACCGTTCGCTATTTCGAAATCGGATAATCGCATCCGAAATTTCTCGGTGCCGATGATCTGAGCACGGAAAACTGGAAAGATTCCGCAGAAAAAATCAAATTCAGTTGAATTCGTTCGCTATTTCGAGAACGGACGATCGCATCTGAAATTTCTCGGCGCCGTTGATCTGAGCAGGGAAAACTGGAGAAATCATACATAAAAAATCAAATTTAGTTGAAACCGTTCGCTATTTCGAGAACGGATGATCGCATCCGAAATTTCTCGGCGCCGTTGTTCTAAGCACGGAAAACTGGAGAGATCCCGCAGAAAAAATCAAATTCAGTTGAAATCGTTCGCTATCTCGAGAACAAATGATCGCATCGAAATTTCTCGGCGACGTTTTTCTGAACACGGAAAACTGGAGAAATCATACAGCGAAAATCAAATTTAGTTGAAACCGTTCGCTATTTCGAGAACGGATGATCGCATCCGGAATTTCTCGGCGCCGTTGCTCTGAGCACGGAAAACTGGAGAGATACCGCAGAAAAATCAAATTCAGTTGAAATCGTTCGCTATCTCGAGAACGGATGATCGCATCCAAAACTTCTCTGCCCCGTTGTTTTGAGCATGGAAAACTGGGGAGATCGCGCAGAAAAAATCGAATTCAGTTGAAATCATTCGCTATCTCGAGAACGAATGATCGCATCCAAAATTACTCTGCCCCGTTGTTCCGAGCACGGAAAACTGGAGAGATCCCTCGGTAAAAATCAAATTCAGTTGAAATCGTTCGCTATCTCGAGAACGGATGATCGCATCCAAAATTTCTCTGCCCCGTCGTTTTGAGCACGAAAAGCTGGAGAGATCCCCTAGAAAAAATCGGATTAAGTTGAAATTGTTCGCTATCTCGAGAACGAATGACCGCATCATAAATTTCTCTGCCCCGTTGTTCCGAGCACGGAAAACTGGAGAGATCCCGCAGAAAAAATCGAATTCAGTTGAATTCGTTCGCTATCTCGAGAACGGATGATCGCTTCCGAAATTTCTCGAGGCCGTTGTTCTGGGCACGGAAAACTGGAGAGATCCCGCAGAAAAAATCAAATTCAGTTGAAATTGTTCGCTATCTCGAGAACGAATGATCGCATCCAAAATTTCTCTGCCCCGTTGTTCTGAGCAGGGAAAACTGGAGAAATTATACAGATAAAATCGAATTTAGTTGAAACCGATCGCTATTTCGAGATCGGATGATCGCATCCGAAATTTCTCGGCGCCGTTGATCTGAGCACGGAAAACTGGAGAGATTCCGCAGAAAGAATCGAACCCAGTTTGAACTGTTCGCTATTTCGAGAACGGATGATCGAATCCGAAATTTCTCGGCGCCGTTGTTCTGAACACGGAAAACTGAAGAGATCCCGCAGAAAAAATCAAATTCAGTTGAAATTACTCGCTATCTCGAGAACGATTAATCGCATTCAAAATTTCTCTGCTCCGTTGTGCTGAGCATGGTAAACTGGGGAAATCCCGCAGAAAGAATCAAATTTAGTTGAAAACGTTCGCTATTTCGAGAACGGATGATCGCATCCGAAATTTCTCGGCGCCGTTGTTCTGAGTAGGGAAAACTGGAGAAATCAAACAGAAAGAATCAAATTTAGTTGAAAACGTTCACTATTTCGAGAACCGATGATCGCATCCGAAATTTCTCGGTGCCGTTGTTCTGAGCACGGAAAACTGGAGAGATCCCTCGGTAAAAATCAAATTCAGTTGAAATCGTTCGCTATCTCGAGAACGGATGATCGCATCCAAAATTTCTCTGCCCCGGTGTTTTGAGCACGGAAAACTGGAGAGATCCCCTAGAAAAAATCGGATTAAGTTGAAATTGTTCGCTATCTCGAGAACGAATGACCGCATCATAAATTTCTCTGCCCCGTTGTTCTGAGCAGGGAAAACTGGAGAAATCATACAGATAAAATCGAATTTAGTTGAAACCGTTCGCTATTTCGAGATCGGATAATCGCATCCGAAATTTTTCGGCGCCGTTGATCTGAGCAGTGAAAACTGGAGAGATCCCGCAGAAAAAATCAAATTCAGTTGAAATTACTCGCTATCTCGAGAACGATTGATCGCATTCAAAATTTCTCTGCGCCGTTGTGCTGAGCATGGAAAACTGGGGAAATCCCGCAGAAAGAATCAAATTTAGTTGAAAACGTTCGCTATTTTGAGAACGGATGATCGCATCCGAAATTTCTCGGCGCCGATGTTCTGAGCACGGAAAACTGGAGAGATCCCGCAGAAAAAATCAAATTCAGTTGAAATCGTTCGCTATCTCGAGAACAAATGATCGCATCGAAATTTCTCGGCGACGTTGTTCTGAACAGGGAAAACTGGAGAAATCATACAGCGAAAATCAAATTTAGTTGAAACCGTCCGCTATTTCAAAAACGGATGATTGCATCCGAAATTTCTCGGCGCCGTTGCTCTGAGCACGGAAAACTGGAGAGATTCCGCAGAAAAATCAAATTCAGTTGAAATCGTTCGCTATCTCGAGAACGGATGATCGCATCCAAAACTTCTCTGCCCCGTTGTTTTGAGCACGGAAAACTGGAGAGATCCCGCAGAAAAAATCGAATTCAGTTGAAATCATTCGCTATCTCGAGAACGAATGATCGCATCCAAAATTGCTCTGCCCCGTTGTTCCGAGCACGGTAAACTGGAGAGATCCCGCAGAAAGAATCAAACCCAGTTTAAACTGTTCGCTATTTCGAGAACGGATGATCGCATCCGAAATTTCTCGGCGCCGTTGTTCTGAGTAGGGAAGACTGGAGAAATCAAACAGAAAGAATCAAATTTAGTTGAAAACGTTCACTATTTCGAGAACGGATGATCGCATCCGAAATTTCGCGGTGCCGTTGTTCTGAGCACGGAAAACTAGAGAGATCCCTTGGTAAAAATCAAATTCAGTTAAAATCGTTCGCTATCTCGAGAACGGATGATCGCATCCAAAATTTCTCTGCCCCGTCGTTTTGAGCACGGAAAACTGGAGAGATCCCCTAGAAAAAATCGGATTCAGTTGAAATTGTTCGCTATCTCGAGAACGAATGATCGCATCCAAAATTTCTCTGCCCCATTGTTCTGAGCAGGGAAAACTGGAGAAATCATACAGATAAAATCGAATTTAGTTGAAACCGTCCGCTATTTCGAAATCGGATAATCGCATCCGAAATTTCTCGGCGCCGATGATCTGAGCACGGAAAACTGGAGAGATTCCGCAGAAAAAATCAAATTCAGTTGAATTCGTTCGCTATTTCGAGAACGGACGATCGCATATGAAATTTCTCGGCGCCGTTGATCTGAGCAGGGAAAACTGGAGAAATCATACATATAAAATCAAATTTAGTTGAAACCGTTCGCTATTTCGAGAACGGATGATCGCATCCGAAATTTCTCGGCGCCGTTGTTCTGAGCACGGAAAACTGGAGAGATCCCGCAGAAAAAATCAAATTCAGTTGAAATTACTCGCTATCTCGAGAACGATTGATCGCATTCAAAATTTCTCTGCTCCGTCGTGCTGAGAATGGAAAACTGGAGAAATCCCGCAGAAAGAATCAAATTTAGTTGAAAACGTTCGCTATTTCGAGAACGGATGATCGCATCCGAAATTTCTCGGCGCCGTTGTTCTGAGCACGGAAAACTGGAGAGATCCCGCAGAAAAAATCAAATTTAGTTGAAATCGTTCGCTATCTCGAGAACAAATGATCGCATCGAAATTTCTCGGCGACGTTCTTCTGAACAGGGAAAACTGGAGAAATCATACAGCGAAAATCAAATTTAGTTGAAACCGTTCGCTATTTCAAAAACGGATGATTGCATCCGGAATTTCTCGGCGCCGTTGCTCTGAGCACGGAAAACTGGAGAGATACCGCAGAAAAATCAAATTCAGTTGAAATCGTTCGCTATCTCGAGAACGGATGATCGCATCCAAAACTTCTCTGCCCCGTTGTTTTGAGCATGGAAAACTGGAGAGATCCCGCAGAAAAAATCGAATTCAGTTGAAATCATTCGCTATCTCGAGAACGAATGATCGCATCCAAAATTACTCTGCCCCGTTGTTCCGAGCACGGAAAACTGGAGAGATCCCTCGGTAAAAATCAAATTCAGTTGAAATCGTTCGCTATCTCGAGAACGGATGATCGCATCCAAAATTTTTCGGCGCCGTTGATCTGAGCAGGGAAAACTGGAGAAATCATACATAAAAAATCAAATTTAGTTGAAACCGTTCGCTATTTCGAGAACGGATGATCGCATCCGAAATTTCTCGGCGCCGTTGTTCTGAGCACGGAAAACTGGAGAGATCCCGCAGAAAAAATCAAATTCAGTTGAAATTACTCGCTATCTCGAGAACGATTGATCGCATTCAAAATTTCTCTGCTCCGTTGTGCTGAGCATGGAAAACAGGGGGAAATCCCGCAGAAAAAATCAAATTCAGTTGAAATCGTTCGCTATGTCGAGAACAAATGATCGCATCGAAATTTCTCGGCGACGTTGTTCTGAACAGGGAAAACTGGAGAAATCATACAGCGAAAATCAAATTTAGTTGAAACCGTTCGCTATTTCAAAAACGGATGATTGCATCCGGAATTTCTCGGCGCCGTTGCTCTGAGCACGGAAAACTGGAGAGATACCGCAGAAAAATCAAATTCAGTTGAAATCGTTCGCTATCTCGAAAACGGATGATCGCATCCAAAACTTCTCTGCCCCGTTGTTTTGAGCACGGAAACCTGGAGAGATCCCGCAGAAAAAATCGAATTCAGTTGAAATCATTCGCTATCTCGAGAGCGAATGATCGCATCCAAAATTACTCTGCCCCGTTGTTCCGAGCACGGAAAACTGGAGATATCCCGCATAAAGAATCACACCTAGTTTGAACTATTCGCTCTCTCGAGAACGAATGATCGCATCCGGAATTCCACGGCGCCGTTGTTCTGAGCATGGAAAACTGGAGAAATCCCGCAGAAAAAATCAAATGCAGTTGAAACCGTTCGCTATCTCGAAAACGAAGGATCGCATCCGAAATTTCTCGGCGCCGTTGTTCTGAGCAGGGAAAACTGGAGAAATCATACAGAAAAAATCGAATTTACTTGAAACCGTTCGCTATTTCGAGAACGGATGATCGCATCCGGAATTTCTCGGCGCCGTTGATCTGAGCACGCAAAACTGGAGAGATCCCGCAGAAAGAATCAAACCCAGTTTAAACTGTTCGCTATTTCGAGAACGGATGATCGCATCCGAAATTTCTCGGCGCCGTTGTTCTGAACACGGAAAACTGAAGAGATCCCGCAGAAAAAATCAAATTCAGTTGAAATCGTTCGCTATCTCGAGAACGGGTGATCGCATCCAAAATTTCTGTTCCCCATTGTTTTGAGCACGGAAAACTGGAGAGATCCGGCAAAAAGAATCAAACCCAGTTTAAACTGTTCGCTATTTCGAGAACGGATGATCGCAGCCGAAATTTGTCGGCGCCGTTGTTCTGAGCAGGGAAAACTGGAGAAATCATACATAAAAAATCAAATTTAGTTGAAACCGTTCGCTATTTCGAGAACGGATGATCGCATCCGAAATTTCTCGGCGCCGTTGTTCTGAGCACGGAAAACTGGAGAGATCCCGCAGAAAAAATCAAATTCAGTTGAAATCGTTCGCTATCTCGAGAACAAATGATCGCATCGAAATTTCTCGGCGACGTTGTTCTGAACAGGGAAAACTGGAGAAATCATACAGCGAAAATCAAATTTAGTTGAAACCGTTCGCTATTTCAAAAACGGATGATTGCATCCGGAATTTCTCGGCGCCGTTGCTCTGAGCACGGAAAACTGGAGAGATACCGCAGAAAAATCAAATTCAGTTGAAATCGATCGCTATCTCGAGAACGGATGATCGCATCCAAAACTTCTCTGCCCCGTTGTTTTGAGCACGGAAACCTGGAGAGATCCCGCAGAAAAAATCGAATTCAGTTGAAATCAGTCGCTATCTCGAGAGCGAATGATCGCATCCAAAATTACTCTGCCCCGTTGTTCCGAGCACGGAAAACTGGAGATATCCCGCATAAAGAATCACACCTAGTTTGAACTATTCGCTCTCTCGAGAACGAATTATCGCATCCGGAATTCCACGGCACCGTTGTTCTGAGCATGGAAAACTGGGGAAATCCCGCAGAAAAAATCAAATGCAGTTGAAACCGTTCGCTATCTCGAAAACGAAGGATCGCATCCGAAATTTCTCGGCGCCGTTGTTCTGAGCAGGGAAAACTGGAGAAATCATACGGAAAAAATCGAATTTACTTGAAACCGTTCGCTATTTCGAGAACGGATGATCGCATCCGGAATTTCTCGGCGCCGTTGATCTGAGCACGCAAAACTGGAGAGATCCCGCAGAAAGAATCAAACCCAGTTTAAACTGTTCGCTATTTCGAGAACGGATGATCGCATCCGAAATTTCTCGGCGCCGTTGTTCTGAACACGGAAAACTGAAGAGATCCCGCAGAAAAAATCAAATTCAGTTGAAATCGTTCGCTATCTCGAGAACGGGTGATCGCATCCAAAATTTCTGTTCCCCATTGTTTTGAGCACGGAAAACTGGAGAGATCCCGCAAAAAGAATCAAACCCAGTTTAAACTGTTCGCTATTTCGAGAACGGATGATCGCAGCCGAAATTTGTCGGCGCCGTTGTTCTGAGTAGGGAAAACTGGAGAAATCAAACAGAAAGAATCAAATTTAGTTGAAAACGTTCACTATTTCGAGAACGGATGATCGCATCCGAAATTTCTCGGTGCCGTTGTTCTGAGCACGGAAAACTGGAGAGATCCCTCGGTAAAAATCAAATTCAGTTGAAATCGTTCGCTATCTCGAGAACGGATGATCGCATCCAAAATTTCTCTGCCCCGTCGATTTGAGCACGGAAAACTGGAGAGATCCCCTAGAAAGAATCGGATTCAGTTGAAATTGTTCGCTATCTCGAGAACGAATGATCGCATCCAAAATTTCTCTGCCCCGTTGTTCTGAGCAGGGAAAACTGGAGAAATCATACAGATAAAATCGAATTTAGTTGAAACCGATCGCTATTTCGAGATCGGATAATCGCATCCGAAATTTCTCGGCGCCGTTGATCTGAGCACGGAAAACTGGAGAGATTCCGCAGAAAAAATCGAATTCAGTTGAATTCGTTCGCTATTTCGAGAACGGACGATCGCATCTGAAATTTCTCGGCGCCGTTGATCTGAGCAGGGAAAACTGGAGAAATCATACATAAAAAATCAAATTTAGTTGAAACCGTTCGCTATTTCGAGAACGGATGATCGCATCCGAAATTTCTCGGCGCCGTTGTTCTGAGCACGGAAAACTGGAGAGATCCCGCAGAAAAAATCAAATTCAGTTGAAATCGTTCGCTATCTCGAGAACAAATGATCGCATCGAAATTTCTCGGCGACGTTGTTCTGAACAGGGAAAACTGGAGAAATCATACAGCGAAAATCAAATTTAGTTGAAACCGTTCGCTATTTCAAAAACGGATGATTGCATCCGGAATTTCTCGGCGCCGATGATCTGAGCACGGAAAACTGGAGAGATTCCGCAGAAAAAATCAAATTCAGTTGAATTCGTTCGCTATTTCGAGAACGGACGATCGCATCTGAAATTTCTCGGCGCCGTTGATCTGAGCAGGGAAAACTGGAGAAATCATACATATAAAATCAAATTTAGTTGAAACCGTTCGCTATTTCGAGAACGGATGATCGCATCCGAAATTTCTCGGCGCCGTTGTTCTGAGCACGGAAAACTGGAGAGATCCCGCAGAAAAAATCAAATTCAGTTGAAATTACTCGCTATCTCGAGAACGATTGATCGCATTCAAAATTTCTCTGCTCCGTTGTGCTGAGAATGGAAAACTGGAGAAATCCCGCAGAAAGAATCAAATTTAGTTGAAAACGTTCGCTATTTCGAGAACGGATGATCGCATCCGAAATTTCTCGGCGCCGTTGTTCTGAGCACGGAAAACTGGAGAGATCCCGCAGAAAAAATCAAATTCAGTTGAAATCGTTCGCTATCTCGAGAACAAATGATCGCATCGAAATTTCTCGGCGACGTTCTTCTGAACAGGAAAAACTGGAGAAATCATACAGCGAAAATCAAATTTAGTTGAAACCGTTCGCTATTTGGAAAACGGATGATTGCATCCGGAATTTCTCGGCGCCGTTGCTCTGAGCACGGAAAACTGGAGAGATACCGCAGAAAAATCAAATTCAGTTGAAATCGTTCGCTATCTCGAGAACGGATGATCGCATCCAAAACTTCTCTGCCCCGTTGTTCTGAGCAGGGAAAACTGGAGAAATTATACAGATAAAATCGAATTTAGTTGAAACCGATCGCTATTCCGAGATCGGATAATCGCATCCGAAATTTTCGGCGCCGTTGTTCTGAGCACGGAAAACTGGAGAGATCCCGCATACAGAATCAAAACTAGTTCAAACCGTTCAGTATCTCGGGGACGAATGATCGCATCCGAAATTTCTCGGCGCCGATGTTCTGAGCAGGGAAAATTGGAGAGATCCCGCAGAAAAAATCAAATTCAGTTGAAATCGTTCGCTATCTCGATTTCGAATGATCGCATCGAAATTTCTCGGCGCCGTTGTTCTGAGCAGGGAAAACTGGAGAAATCATACAGCAAAAATCAAATTCAGTTGAAACCGTTCGCTATTTCAACAACGGATGATCGCATCGGAAATTCCTCGGCGCCGTTGCTCTGAGCACGGAAAACTGGAGAGATCCCGCAGAAGAAATCAAATTCAGATGAAATCGTTCGCTATCTCGAGAACGGATGATCGCATCCAAAATTTCTCTGCCCCGTTGTTTTGAGCACGGTAAACTGGAGAAATCCCGCAGAAACAATCAAATTCAGTTGAAATCATTCGCTATCTCGAGAACGAATGATCGCATCCGAAATTTCTCGGCGCCGTTGTTCTGAGCATGGAAAACTGGCGAAATCCCGTAGAAAAAATCAAATTCAGGTGAAATCGTTCGCTATCTCGAGAACAGATGATCGCATCCAAAATTTCTCTGCCCCGGTGTTTCAAGCACGGAAAACTGGAGAGATCCCGCAGAAAAAATCAAATTCAGTTGAAATCATTCGCTATCTCGAGAACGAATGATCGCATCCAAAATTACTCTGCCCCGTTGTTCCGAGCACGGAAAACTGGAGAGATCCCGCATGAAGAATCACACCTAGTTTGGACCGTTCGCTATCTCGAAAACGAATGATCGCATCCAAAATTTCTCGGCGCCGTCGTTCTGAGCAGGGCAAACTGGAGCAATCATACAGAAAAAATCGAATTTACTTGAAACCATTCGCTTTTTCGAGAACGGATGATCGCATCCGAAATTTATCGAGGCCGTTGTTCTGAACACGGAAAACTGGAGAGATCCCGCAGAGAAAATCGAATTCAGTTGAATTCGTTCGCTATCTCGAAAACGGATGATCGCATCCGAAATTTTTCGGCGCCGTTGTTCTGAGCACGGAAAACTGGAGAGATCCCGCATACAGAATCAAAACTAGTTCAAACCGTTCAGTATCTCGAGAACGAATGATCGCATCCAAAATTTCTCGGCGCCGTTGTTCTGAGCAGGAAAAATTGAAGAGATCCCGCAGAAAAAAATCAAATTTAGTTGAAATCGTTCGCTATCTCGAGTTCGAATGATCGCATCGAAATTTCTCGGCGCCGTTGTTCTGAGCAGCGAAAACTGGAGAAATCATACAGCGAAAATCAAATTAAGTTGAAACCGTTCGCTATTTCAACAACGGATGATCGCATCTGAAATTTCTCGGCGCCGTTGTTCTGAGCACGGAAAACTGGAGAGATCCCGCATACAGAATCAAAACTAGTTCAAACCGTTCAGTATCTCGAGAACGAATGATCGCATCCGAAATTTCTCGGCGCCGTTGTTCTGAGCATGGAAAACTGGCGAAATCCCGTAGAAAAAATCAAATTCAGTTGAAATCGTTTGCTATCTCGAGAACAGATGATCGCATCCAAAATTGCTCCGCCCCGTTGATTTGAGCACGGGAAACTGGAGAGATCCCGCAGCAAAAATCAAATTCAGTCGAAATTGTTCGCTATCTCGAGAACGAATGATCGCATCCAAAATTACTCTGCCCCGTTGTTCCGAGCACGGAAAACTGCAGAGATCCCGCATGAAGAATCACGCCTAGTTTGAACCGTTCGCTATCTCGAGAACGAATGATCGCATCCGAAATTTCTCGGCGCCGTTGTTCTGAGCATGGAAAACTAGAGAAATCCCGCAGAAAAAATCAAATGCAGTTGAAACCGTTCGCTATCTCGAGAACGAATGATCGCATCCGAAATTTCTCGGCGCCGTTGTTCTGAGCATGGAAAACTGGAGAGAACCCGCATACAGAATCAAAACTAGTTCAAACCGTTCGGTATCTCGAGAACGAATGATCGCATCCGAAATTTCTCGGCGCCGTTGTTCTGGGCACGGAAAACTGGAGAGATCCCGCAGACAAAATCAAATTCAGTTGAAATTGTTCGCTATCTCGAGAACGAATGATCGCATCCAAAATTTCTCTGCCCCGTTGTTCTGAGCAGGGAAAACTGGAGAGATCCCGCAGAAAACATCAAATTCAGTTGGAATCGTTCGCTATCTCGAGAACGAATGATCGCATCCAAAATTACTCTGCCCCGTTGTTCCGAGCAGGGAAAACTGGAGGAATCATACCGCAAAAATCGAATTTAGTTGAAACCTTCCGCTATTCCGAGAACGGATGATCGCATCCGAAATTTCTCGAGGCCGTTGTTCTGAACACGGAAAACTGGAGAGATCCCGCAGAAAAAATCAAATTCAGTTGAAATCGTTCGCTATCTCGAGAACGAATGATCGCATCGAAATTTCTCGGCGCCGTTGTTCTGAGCAGGAAAAACTGGAGCAATCGTACAGCGAGAATCAAATTTAGTTGAAACCGTTCGCTATTTCTAAATACCGGATGATTGCATCCGAAATTTCTCGGCACCGTTGTTCTGAGCACGGAAAACTGGAGAGATCCCACAGAAAAAATAAAATTCAGTTGAAATCGTTCGCTATCTCGAGAACAGATGATCGCATCTAAAATTGCTCTGCCCCGTTGTTTTGAGCACGGAAAACTGGAGAGATCCCGCAGAAATAATCAAATTCAGTTGAAATCATTCGCTATCTCGAGAACGAATGATCGCATCCACAATTACTCTGCCCCGTTGTTCCGAGCACGGAAAACTGGAGAGATCCCGCATGAAGAATCACACCTAGTTTGAACCGTTCGCTATCTCGAGAACGAATGATCGCATCCGAAATTTCTCGGCGCCGTTGTTCTGAGCATGGAAAACTAGAGAAATCCCGCAGAAAAAATCAATTGCAATTGAAACCGTTCGCTATCTCGAGAACGAAGGATCGCATCCAAAATTGCTCTGCCCCGTTGTTTTGAGCACGGAAAACTGGAGAGATCCCGCAGAAAAAATCAAATTCAGTTGAAATCATTCGCTATCTCGAGAACGAATGATCGCATCCGAAATTTCTCGGCGCCGTTGTTCTGAGCATGGAAAACTATAGAAATCCCGCAGAAAAAATCAAATGCAGTTAAAACCGTTCGCTATCTCGAGAACGAAGGATCGCATCCGAAATTTCTCCGCGCCGTTGTTCTGAGCAGGGAAAACTGGAGAAATCATACAGAAAAAATCGAATTCAGTTGAAACCGTTCGCTATTTCGAGAACGGATGATCGCATCCGAAATTTCTCGGCGCCGTTGATCTGAGCACGGAAAACTGGAGAGATCCCGCATACAGAATCAAAACTAGTTTAAACTGTCCGGTATCTCGAGAACGAATGATCGCATCCGAAATTTCTCGGCGCCGTTGTTCTGAGCACGGAAAACTGGAGAGATCCCGCAGAAAAAATCAAATTCAGTTGAAATTGTTCGCTATCTCGAGAACGAATGATCGCATCCAAAATTTCTCTGCCCCGTTGTTCTGAGCATCGAAAACTGGAGAAATTCCGCACGAAAAATCAAATGCAGTTGGAACCGTTCGCTATCTCGAGAACGAAGGATCGCATCCGAAATTTCTCGGCGCCGTTGTTCTGAGCAGGGAAAACTGGAGAAATCATACAGATAAAATCGAATTTATTTGAAACCGTTCGCTATTTCGAGAACGGATTATCGCATCCGAAATTTCTCGGCGCCGTTGATCTTAGCAGGGAAAACTGAAGAAATCATACAGAAAAAATCAAATTTAGTTGAAAGCGTTTGCTATTTCGAGAACGTATGATCGCATCCGGAAATTCTCGAGGCCGTTGATCTGAGCAGGGAAAACTGGAGAAGTCATACAGAAAAAATCAAAATTAGTTGAAACCGTTCGCTTTTTCGAGAACGGATGATCGCATCCGAAATTTCTCGGCGCCGTTGTTCTGAGCACGGAAAACTGGAGAGATCCCGCAGAAATAATCAAATTGAGTTGAAATTACTCGCTATCTCGAGGTTGATTGATCGCATCCAAAATTTCTCTGCTCCGTTGTGCTGAGCACGGAAAACTGGAGAAATCCCGCAGAAAAAATCAAATTTAGTTGAAAACGTTCGCTATTTCGAGAGCGAATGATCGCATCCAAAATTACTCTGCCCCGTTGTTCCGAGCACGGAAAACTGGAGATATCCCGCATAAAGAATCACACCTAGTTTGAACTATTCGCTCTCTCGAGAACGAATTATCGCATCCGGAATTCCACGGCACCGTTGTTCTGAGCATGGAAAACTGGAGAAATCCCGCAGAAAAAATCAAATGCAGTTGAAACCGTTCGCTATCTCGAAAACGAAGGATCGCATCCGAAATTTCTCGGCGCCGTTGTTCTGAGCAGGGAAGACTGGAGAAATCATACGGAAAAAATCGAATTTACTTGAAACCGTTCGCTATTTCGAGAACGGATGATCGCATCCGGAATTTCTCGGCGCCGTTGATCTGAGCACGCAAAACTGGAGAGATCCCGCAGAAAGAATCAAACCCAGTTTAAACTGTTCGCTATTTCGAGAACGGATGATCGCATCCGAAATTTCTCGGCGCCGTTGTTCTGAACACGGAAAACTGAAGAGATCCCGCAGAAAAAATCAAATTCAGTTGAAATCGTTCGCTATCTCGAGAACGGGTGATCGCATCCAAAATTTCTGTTCCCCATTGTGTTGAGCACGGAAAACTGGAGAGATCCCGCAAAAAGAATCAAACCCAGTTTAAACTGTTCGCTATTTCGAGAACGGATGATCGCAGCCGAAATTTGTCGGCGCCGTTGTTCTGAGTAGGGAAAACTGGAGAAATCAAACAGAAAGAATCAAATTTAGTTGAAAACGTTCACTATTTCGAGAACGGATGATCGCATCCGAAATTTCTCGGTGCCGTTGTTCTGAGCACGGAAAACTGGAGAGATCCCTCGGTAAAAATCAAATTCAGTTGAAATCGTTCGCTATCTCGAGAACGGATGATCGCATCCAAAATTTCTCTGCCCCGTCGATTTGAGCACGGAAAACTGGAGAGATCCCCTAGAAAGAATCGGATTCAGTTGAAATTGTTCGCTATCTCGAGAACGAATGATCGCATCCAAAATTTCTCTGCCCCGTTGTTCTGAGCAGGGAAAACTGGAGAAATCATACAGATAAAATCGAATTTAGTTGAAACCGTTCGCTATTTCGAGATCGGATAATCGCATCCGAAATTTCTCGGCGCCGTTGATCTGAGCACGGAAAACTGGAGAGATTCCGCAGAAAAAATCGAATTCAGTTGAATTCGTTCGCTATTTCGAGAACGGACGATCGCATCTGAAATTTCTCGGCGCCGTTGATCTGAGCAGGGAAAACTGGAGAAATCATACATAAAAAATCAAATTTAGTTGAAACCGTTCGCTATTTCGAGAACGGATGATCGCATCCGAAATTTCTCGGCGCCGTTGTTCTGAGCACGGAAAACTGGAGAGATCCCGCAGAAAAAATCAAATTCAGTTGAAATCGTTCGCTATCTCGAGAACAAATGATCGCATCGAAATTTCTCGGCGACGTTGTTCTGAACAGGGAAAACTGGAGAAATCATACAGCGAAAATCAAATTTAGTTGAAACCGTTCGCTATTTCAAAAACGGATGATTGCATCCGGAATTTCTCGGCGCCGATGATCTGAGCACGGAAAACTGGAGAGATTCCGCAGAAAAAATCAAATTCAGTTGAATTCGTTCGCTATTTCGAGAACGGACGATCGCATCTGAAATTTTTTGGCGCCGTTGATCTGAGCAGGGAAAACTGGAGAAATCATACATATAAAATCAAATTTAGTTGAAACCGTTCGCTATTTCGAGAACGGATGATCGCATCCGAAATTTCTCGGCGCCGTTGTTCTGAGCACGGAAAACTGGAGAAATCATACATATAAAATCAAATTTAGTTGAAACCGTTCGCTATTTCGAGAACGGATGATCGCATCCAAAACTTCTCTGCCCCGTTGTTTTGAGCACGGAAAACTGGAGAGATCCCGCAGAAAAAATCGAATTCAGTTGAAATCATTCGCTATCTCGAGAACGAATGATCGCATCCAAAATTACTCTGCCCCGTTGTTCCGAGCACGGTAAACTGGAGAGATCCCGCAGAAAGAATCAAACCCAGTTTAAACTGTTCGCTATTTCGAGAACGGATGATCGCATCCGAAATTTCTCGGCGCCGTTGTTCTGAGTAGGGAAAACTGGAGAAATCAAACAGAAAGAATCAAATTTAGTTGAAAACGTTCACTATTTCGAGAACGGATGATCGCATCCGAAATTTCTCGGTGCCGTCGTTCAGAGCACGGAAAACTAGAGAGATCCCTCTGTAAAAATCAAATTCAGTTAAAATCGTTCGCTATCTCGAGAACGGATGATCGCATCCAAAATATCTCTGCCCCGTCGTTTTGAGCACGGAAAACTGGAGAGATCCCCTAGAAAAAATCGGATTCAGTTGAAATTGTTCGCTATCTCGAGAACGAATGATCGCATCCAAAATTTCTCTGCCCCATTGTTCTGAGCAGGGAAAACTGGAGAAATCATACAGATGAAATCGAATTTAGTTGAAACCGTTCGCTATTTCGAAATCGGATAATCGCATCCGAAATTTCTCGGTGCCGATGATCTGAGCACGGAAAACTGGAGAGATTCCGCAGAAAAAATCAAATTCAGTTGAATTCGTTCGCTATTTCGAGAACGGACGATCGCATCTGAAATTTCTCGGCGCCGTTGATCTGAGCAGGGAAAACTGGAGAAATCATACATAAAAAATCAAATTTAGTTGAAACCGTTCGCTATTTCGAGAACGGATGATCGCATCCGAAATTTCTCGGCGCCGTTGTTCTAAGCACGGAAAACTGGAGAGATCCCGCAGAAAAAATCAAATTCAGTTGAAATCGTTCGCTATCTCGAGAACAAATGATCGCATCGAAATTTCTCGGCGACGTTTTTCTGAACAGGGAAAACTGGAGAAATCATACAGCGAAAATCAAATTTAGTTGAAACCGTTCGCTATTTCGAGAACGGATGATCGCATCCGGAATTTCTCGGCGCCGTTGCTCTGAGCACGGAAAACTGGAGAGATACCGCAGAAAAATCAAATTCAGTTGAAATCGTTCGCTATCTCGAGAACGGATGATCGCATCCAAAACTTCTCTGCCCCGTTGTTTTGAGCATGGAAAACTGGGGAGATCGCGCAGAAAAAATCGAATTCAGTTGAAATCATTCGCTATCTCGAGAACGAATGATCGCATCCAAAATTACTCTGCCCCGTTGTTCCGAGCACGGAAAACTGGAGAGATCCCTCGGTAAAAATCAAATTCAGTTGAAATCGTTCGCTATCTCGAGAACGGATGATCGCATCCGAAATTTCTCTGCCCCGTCGTTTTGAGCACGAAAAGCTGGAGAGATCCCCTAGAAAAAATCGGATTAAGTTGAAATTGTTCGCTATCTCGAGAACGAATGACCGCATCATAAATTTCTCTGCCCCGTTGTTCCGAGCACGGAAAACTGGAGAGATCCCGCAGAAAAAATCGAATTCAGTTGAATTCGTTCGCTATCTCGAGAACGGATGATCGCTTCCGAAATTTCTCGAGGCCGTTGTTCTGGGCACGGAAAACTGGAGAGATCCCGCAGAAAAAATCAAATTCAGTTGAAATTGTTCGCTATCTCGAGAACGAATGATCGCATCCAAAATTTCTCTGCCCCGTTGTTCTGAGCAGGGAAAACTGGAGAAATTATACAGATAAAATCGAATTTAGTTGAAACCGATCGCTATTTCGAGATCGGATGATCGCATCCGAAATTTCTCGGCGCCGTTGATCTGAGCACGGAAAACTGGAGAGATTCCGCAGAAAGAATCGAACCCAGTTTGAACTGTTCGCTATTTTGAGAACGGATGATCGAATCCGAAATTTCTCGGCGCCGTTGTTCTGAACACGGAAAACTGAAGAGATCCCGCAGAAAAAATCAAATTCAGTTGAAATTACTCGCTATCTCGAGAACGATTAATCGCATTCAAAATTTCTCTGCTCCGTTGTGCTGAGCATGGAAAACTGGGGAAATCCCGCAGAAAGAATCAAATTTAGTTGAAAACGTTCGCTATTTCGAGAACGGATGATCGCATCCGAAATTTCTCGGCGCCGTTGTTCTGAGTAGGGAAAACTGGAGAAATCAAACAGAAAGAATCAAATTTAGTTGAAAACGTTCACTATTTCGAGAACCGATGATCGCATCCGAAATTTCTCGGTGCCGTTGTTCTGAGCACGGAAAACTGGAGAGATCCCTCGGTAAAAATCAAATTCAGTTGAAATCGTTCGCTATCTCGAGAACGGATGATCGCATCCAAAATTTCTCTGCCCCGGTGTTTTGAGCACGGAAAACTGGAGAGATCCCCTAGAAAAAATCGGATTAAGTTGAAATTGTTCGCTATCTCGAGAACGAATGACCGCATCATAAATTTCTCTGCCCCGTTGTTCTGAGCAGGGAAAACTGGAGAAATCATACAGATAAAATCGAATTTAGTTGAAACCGTTCGCTATTTCGAGATCGGATAATCGCATCCGAAATTTCTCGGCGCCGTTGATCTGAGCAGTGAAAACTGGAGAGATCCCGCAGAAAAAATCAAATTCAGTTGAAATTACTCGCTATCTCGAGAACGATTGATCGCATTCAAAATTTCTCTGCGCCGTTGTGCTGAGCATGGAAAACTGGGGAAATCCCGCAGAAAGAATCAAATTTAGTTGAAAACGTTCGCTATTTTGAGAACGGATGATCGCATCCGAAATTTCTCGGCGCCGATGTTCTGAGCACGGAAAACTGGAGAGATCCCGCAGAAAAAATCAAATTCAGTTGAAATCGTTCGCTATCTCGAGAACAAATGATCGCATCGAAATTTCTCGGCGACGTTGTTCTGAACAGGGAAAACTGGAGAAATCATACAGCGAAAATCAAATTTAGTTGAAACCGTCCGCTATTTCAAAAACGGATGATTGCATCCGAAATTTCTCGGCGCCGTTGCTCTGAGCACGGAAAACTGGAGAGATTCCGCAGAAAAATCAAATTCAGTTGAAATCGTTCGCTATCTCGAGAACGGATGATCGCATCCAAAACTTCTCTGCCCCGTTGTTTTGAGCACGGAAAACTGGAGAGATCCCGCAGAAAAAATCGAATTCAGTTGAAATCATTCGCTATCTCGAGAACGAATGATCGCATCCAAAATTGCTCTGCCCCGTTGTTCCGAGCACGGTAAACTGGAGAGATCCCGCAGAAAGAATCAAACCCAGTTTAAACTGTTCGCTATTTCGAGAACGGATGATCGCATCCGAAATTTCTCGGCGCCGTTGTTCTGAGTAGGGAAGACTGGAGAAATCAAACAGAAAGAATCAAATTTAGTTGAAAACGTTCACTATTTCGAGAACGGATGATCGCATCCGAAATTTCGCGGTGCCGTTGTTCTGAGCACGGAAAACTAGAGAGATCCCTTGGTAAAAATCAAATTCAGTTAAAATCGTTCGCTATCTCGAGAACGGATGATCGCATCCAAAATTTCTCTGCCCCGTCGTTTTGAGCACGGAAAACTGGAGAGATCCCCTAGAAAAAATCGGATTCAGTTGAAATTGTTCGCTATCTCGAGAACGAATGATCGCATCCAAAATTTCTCTGCCCCATTGTTCTGAGCAGGGAAAACTGGAGAAATCATACAGATAAAATCGAATTTAGTTGAAACCGTCCGCTATTTCGAAATCGGATAATCGCATCCGAAATTTCTCGGCGCCGATGATCTGAGCACGGAAAACTGGAGAGATTCCGCAGAAAAAATCAAATTCAGTTGAATTCGTTCGCTATTTCGAGAACGGACGATCGCATATGAAATTTCTCGGCGCCGTTGATCTGAGCAGGGAAAACTGGAGAAATCATACATATAAAATCAAATTTAGTTGAAACCGTTCGCTATTTCGAGAACGGATGATCGCATCCGAAATTTCTCGGCGCCGTTGTTCTGAGCACGGAAAACTGGAGAGATCCCGCAGAAAAAATCAAATTCAGTTGAAATTACTCGCTATCTCGAGAACGATTGATCGCATTCAAAATTTCTCTGCTCCGTCGTGCTGAGAATGGAAAACTGGAGAAATCCCGCAGAAAGAATCAAATTTAGTTGAAAACGTTCGCTATTTCGAGAACGGATGATCGCATCCGAAATTTCTCGGCGCCGTTGTTCTGAGCACGGAAAACTGGAGAGATCCCGCAGAAAAAATCAAATTTAGTTGAAATCGTTCGCTATCTCGAGAACAAATGATCGCATCGAAATTTCTCGGCGACGTTCTTCTGAACAGGGAAAACTGGAGAAATCATACAGCGAAAATCAAATTTAGTTGAAACCGTTCGCTATTTCAAAAACGGATGATTGCATCCGGAATTTCTCGGCGCCGTTGCTCTGAGCACGGAAAACTGGAGAGATACCGCAGAAAAATCAAATTCAGTTGAAATCGTTCGCTATCTCGAGAACGGATGATCGCATCCAAAACTTCTCTGCCCCGTTGTTTTGAGCATGGAAAACTGGAGAGATCCCGCAGAAAAAATCGAATTCAGTTGAAATCATTCGCTATCTCGAGAACGAATGATCGCATCCAAAATTACTCTGCCCCGTTGTTCCGAGCACGGAAAACTGGAGAGATCCCTCGGTAAAAATCAAATTCAGTTGAAATCGTTCGCTATCTCGAGAACGGATGATCGCATCCAAAATTTCTCGGCGCCGTTGATCTGAGCAGGGAAAACTGGAGAAATCATACATAAAAAATCAAATTTAGTTGAAACCGTTCGCTATTTCGAGAACGGATGATCGCATCCGAAATTTCTCGGCGCCGTTGTTCTGAGCACGGAAAACTGGAGAGATCCCGCAGAAAAAATCAAATTCAGTTGAAATTACTCGCTATCTTGAGAACGATTGATCGCATTCAAAATTTCTCTGCTCCGTTGTGCTGAGCATGGAAAACAGGGGGAAATCCCGCAGAAAAAATCAAATTCAGTTGAAATCGTTCGCTATGTCGAGACCAAATGATCGCATCGAAATTTCTCGGCGACGTTGTTCTGAACAGGGAAAACTGGAGATATCATACAGCGAAAATCAAATTTAGTTGAAACCGTTCGCTATTTCACAAACGGATGATTGCATCCGGAATTTCTCGGCGCCGTTGCTCTGAGCACGGAAAACTGGAGAGATACCGCAGAAAAATCAAATTCAGTTGAAATCGTTCGCTATCTCGAGAACGGATGATCGCATCCAAAACTTCTCTGCCCCGTTGTTTTGAGCACGGAAACCTGGAGAGATCCCGCAGAAAAAATCGAATTCAGTTGAAATCATTCGCTATCTCGAGAGCGAATGATCGCATCCAAAATTACTCTGCCCCGTTGTTCCGAGCACGGAAAACTGGAGATATCCCGCATAAAGAATCACACCTAGTTTGAACTATTCGCTCTCTCGAGAACGAATGATCGCATCCGGAATTCCACGGCGCCGTTGTTCTGAGCATGGAAAACTGGAGAAATCCCGCAGAAAAAATCAAATGCAGTTGAAACCGTTCGCTATCTCGAAAACGAAGGATCGCATCCGAAATTTCTCGGCGCCGTTGTTCTGAGCAGGGAAAACTGGAGAAATCATACAGAAAAAATCGAATTTACTTGAAACCGTTCGCTATTTCGAGAACGGATGATCGCATCCGGAATTTCTCGGCGCCGTTGATCTGAGCACGCAAAACTGGAGAGATCCCGCAGAAAGAATCAAACCCAGTTTAAACTGTTCGCTATTTCGAGAACGGATGATCGCATCCGAAATTTCTCGGCGCCGTTGTTCTGAACACGGAAAACTGAAGAGATCCCGCAGAAAAAATCAAATTCAGTTGAAATCGTTCGCTATCTCGAGAACGGGTGATCGCATCCAAAATTTCTGTTCCCCATTGTTTTGAGCACGGAAAACTGGAGAGATCCGGCAAAAAGAATCAAACCCAGTTTAAACTGTTCGCTATTTCGAGAACGGATGATCGCAGCCGAAATTTGTCGGCGCCGTTGTTCTGAGCAGGGAAAACTGGAGAAATCATACATAAAAAATCAAATTTAGTTGAAACCGTTCGCTATTTCGAGAACGGATGATCGCATCCGAAATTTCTCGGCGCCGTTGTTCTGAGCACGGAAAACTGGAGAGATCCCGCAGAAAAAATCAAATTCAGTTGAAATCGTTCGCTATCTCGAGAACAAATGATCGCATCGAAATTTCTCGGCGACGTTGTTCTGAACAGGGAAAACTGGAGAAATCATACAGCGAAAATCAAATTTAGTTGAAACCGTTCGCTATTTCAAAAACGGATGATTGCATCCGGAATTTCTCGGCGCCGTTGCTCTGAGCACGGAAAACTGGAGAGATACCGCAGGAAAATCAAATTCAGTTGAAATCGTTCGCTATCTCGAGAACGGATGATCGCATCCAAAACTTCTCTGCCCCGTTGTTTTGAGCACGGAAACCTGGAGAGATCCCGCAGAAAAAATCGAATTCAGTTGAAATCATTCGCTATCTCGAGAGCGAATGATCGCATCCAAAATTACTCTGCCCCGTTGTTCCGAGCACGGAAAACTGGAGATATCCCGCATAAAGAATCACACCTAGTTTGAACTATTTGCTCTCTCGAGAACGAATTATCGCATCCGGAATTCCACGGCACCGTTGTTCTGAGCATGGAAAACTGGGGAAATCCCGCAGAAAAAATCAAATGCAGTTGAAACCGTTCGCTATCTCGAAAACGAAGGATCGCATCCGAAATTTCTCGGCGCCGTTGTTCTGAGCAGGGAAAACTGGAGAAATCATACGGAAAAAATCGAATTTACTTGAAACCGTTCGCTATTTCGAGAACGGATGATCGCATCCGGAATTTCTCGGCGCCGTTGATCTGAGCACGCAAAACTGGAGAGATCCCGCAGAAAGAATCAAACCCAGTTTAAACTGTTCGCTATTTCGAGAACGGATGATCGCATCCGAAATTTCTCGGCGCCGTTGTTCTGAACACGGAAAACTGAAGAGATCCCGCAGAAAAAATCAAATTCAGTTGAAATCGTTCGCTATCTCGAGAACGGGTGATCGCATCCAAAATTTCTGTTCCCCATTGTTTTGAGCACGGAAAACTGGAGAGATCCCGCAAAAAGAATCAAACCCAGTTTAAACTGTTCGCTATTTCGAGAACGGATGATCGCAGCCGAAATTTGTCGGCGCCGTTGTTCTGAGTAGGGAAAACTGGAGAAATCAAACAGAAAGAATCAAATTTAGTTGAAAACGTTCACTATTTCGAGAACGGATGATCGCATCCGAAATTTCTCGGTGCCGTTGTTCTGAGCACGGAAAACTGGAGAGATCCCTCGGTAAAAATCAAATTCAGTTGAAATCGTTCGCTATCTCGAGAACGGATGATCGCATCCAAAATTTCTCTGCCCCGTCGATTTGAGCACGGAAAACTGGAGAGATCCCCTAGAAAGAATCGGATTCAGTTGAAATTGTTCGCTATCTCGAGAACGAATGATCGCATCCAAAATTTCTCTGCCCCGTTGTTCTGAGCAGGGAAAACTGGAGAAATCATACAGATAAAATCGAATTTAGTTGAAACCGTTCGCTATTTCGAGATCGGATAATCGCATCCGAAATTTCTCGGCGCCGTTGATCTGAGCACGGAAAACTGGAGAGATTCCGCAGAAAAAATCGAATTCAGTTGAATTCGTTCGCTATTTCGAGAACGGACGATCGCATCTGAAATTTCTCGGCGCCGTTGATCTGAGCAGGGAAAACTGGAGAAATCATACATAAAAAATCAAATTTAGTTGAAACCGTTCGCTATTTCGAGAACGGATGATCGCATCCGAAATTTCTCGGCGCCGTTGTTCTGAGCACGGAAAACTGGAGAGATCCCGCAGAAAAAATCAAATTCAGTTGAAATCGTTCGCTATCTCGA
The DNA here is from genome assembly GCA_963170745.1 of Phymatocera aterrima. Taxonomy (NCBI): domain Eukaryota; kingdom Metazoa; phylum Arthropoda; class Insecta; order Hymenoptera; family Tenthredinidae; genus Phymatocera; species Phymatocera aterrima. Next base: position 12,364,158 of record OY720665.1, on the reverse strand, counting down.
GAACAAATGATCGCATCGAAATTTCTCGGCGACGTTCTTCTGAACAGGGAAAACTGGAGAAATCATACAGCGAAAATCAAATTTAGTTGAAACCGTTCGCTATTTCAAAAACGGATGATTGCATCCGGAATTTCTCGGCGCCGATGATCTGAGCACGGAAAACTGGAGAGATTCCGCAGAAAAAATCAAATTCAGTTGAATTCGTTCGCTATTTCGAGAACGGACGATCGCATCTGAAATTTCTCGGCGCCGTTGATCTGAGCAGGGAAAACTGGAGAAATCATACATATAAAATCAAATTTAGTTGAAACCGTTCGCTATTTCGAGAACGGATGATCGCATCCGAAATTTCTCGGCGCCGTTGTTCTGAGCACGGAAAACTGGAGAGATCCCGCAGAAAAAATCAAATTCAGTTGAAATTACTCGCTATCTCGAGAACGATTGATCGCATTCAAAATTTCTCTGCTCCGTTGTGCTGAGAATGGAAAACTGGAGAAATCCCGCAGAAAGAATCAAATTTAGTTGAAAACGTTCGCTATTTCGAGAACGGATGATCGCATCCGAAATTTCTCGGCGCCGTTGTTCTGAGCACGGAAAACTGGAGAGATCCCGCAGAAAAAATCAAATTCAGTTGAAATCGTTCGCTATCTCGAGAACAAATGATCGCATCGAAATTTCTCGGCGACGTTCTTCTGAACAGGAAAAACTGGAGAAATCATACAGCGAAAATCAAATTTAGTTGAAACCGTTCGCTATTTCAAAAACGGATGATTGCATCCGGAATTTCTCGGCGCCGTTGCTCTGAGCACGGAAAACTGGAGAGATACCGCAGAAAAATCAAATTCAGTTGAAATCGTTCGCTATCTCGAGAACGGATGATCGCATCCAAAACTTCTCTGCCCCGTTGTTCTGAGCAGGGAAAACTGGAGAAATTATACAGATAAAATCGAATTTAGTTGAAACCGATCGCTATTCCGAGATCGGATAATCGCATCCGAAATTTTCGGCGCCGTTGTTCTGAGCACGGAAAACTGGAGAGATCCCGCATACAGAATCAAAACTAGTTCAAACCGTTCAGTATCTCGGGGACGAATGATCGCATCCGAAATTTCTCGGCGCCGATGTTCTGAGCAGGGAAAATTGGAGAGATCCCGCAGAAAAAATCAAATTCAGTTGAAATCGTTCGCTATCTCGAGTTCGAATGATCGCATCGAAATTTCTCGGCGCCGTTGTTCTGAGCAGGGAAAACTGGAGAAATCATACAGCGAAAATCAAATTCAGTTGATACCGTTCGCTATTTCAACAACGGATGATCGCATCGGAAATTCCTCGGCGCCGTTGCTCTGAGCACGGAAAACTGGAGAGATCCCGCAGAAGAAATCAAATTCAGATGAAATCGTTCGCTATCTCGAGAACGGATGATCGCATCCAAAATTTCTCTGCCCCGTTGTTTTGAGCACGGTAAACTGGAGAAATCCCGCAGAAACAATCAAATTCAGTTGAAATCATTCGCTATCTCGAGAACGAATGATCGCATCCGAAATTTCTCGGCGCCGTTGTTCTGAGCATGGAAAACTGGCGAAATCCCGTAGAAAAAATCAAATTCAGGTGAAATCGTTCGCTATCTCGAGAACAGATGATCGCATCCAAAATTTCTCTGCCCCGGTGTTTTAAGCACGGAAAACTGGAGAGATCCCGCAGAAAAAATCAAATTCAGTTGAAATCATTCGCTATCTCGAGAACGAATGATCGCATCCAAAATTACTCTGCCCCGTTGTTCCGAGCACGGAAAACTGGAGAGATCCCGCATGAAGAATCACACCTAGTTTGTACCGTTCGCTATCTCGAAAACGAATGATCGCATCCAAAATTTCTCGGCGCCGTCGTTCTGAGCAGGGCAAACTGGAGCAATCATACAGAAAAAATCGAATTTACTTGAAACCGTTCGCTTTTTCGAGAACGGATGATCGCATCCGAAATTTATCGAGGCCGTTGTTCTGAACACGGAAAACTGGAGAGATCCCGCAGAGAAAATCGAATTCAGTTGAATTCGTTCGCTATCTCGAAAACGGATGATCGCATCCGAAATTTTTCGGCGCCGTTGTTCTGAGCACGGAAAACTGGAGAGATCCCGCATACAGAATCAAAACTAGTTCAAACCGTTCAGTATCTCGAGAACGAATGATCGCATCCAAAATTTCTCGGCGCCGTTGTTCTGAGCAGGAAAAATTGAAGAGATCCCGCAGAAAAAAATCAAATTTAGTTGAAATCGTTCGCTATCTCGAGTTCGAATGATCGCATCGAAATTTCTCGGCGCCGTTGTTCTGAGCAGCGAAAACTGGAGAAATCATACAGCGAAAATCAAATTAAGTTGAAACCGTTCGCTATTTCAACAACGGATGATCGCATCTGAAATTTCTCGGCGCCGTTGTTCTGAGCACGGAAAACTGGAGAGATCCCGCATACAGAATCAAAACTAGTTCAAACCGTTCAGTATCTCGAGAACGAATGATCGCATCCGAAATTTCTCGGCGCCGTTGTTCTGAGCATGGAAAACTGGCGAAATCCCGTAGAAAAAATCAAATTCAGTTGAAATCGTTTGCTATCTCGAGAACAGATGATCGCATCCAAAATTGCTCCGCCCCGTTGATTTGAGCACGGGAAACTGGAGAGATCCCGCAGCAAAAATCAAATTCAGTCGAAATTGTTCGCTATCTCGAGAACGAATGATCGCATCCAAAATTACTCTGCCCCGTTGTTCCGAGCACGGAAAACTGCAGAGATCCCGCATGAAGAATCACACCTAGTTTGAACCGTTCGCTATCTCGAGAACGAATGATCGCATCCGAAATTTCTCGGCGCCGTTGTTCTGAGCATGGAAAACTAGAGAAATCCCGCAGAAAAAATCAAATGCAGTTGAAACCGTTCGCTATCTCGAGAACGAATGATCGCATCCGAAATTTCTCGGCGCCGTTGTTCTGAGCATGGAAAACTGGAGAGAACCCGCATACAGAATCAAAACTAGTTCAAACCGTTCGGTATCTCGAGAACGAATGATCGCATCCGAAATTTCTCGGCGCCGTTGTTCTGGGCACGGAAAACTGGAGAGATCCCGCAGACAAAATCAAATTCAGTTGAAATTGTTCGCTATCTCGAGAACGAATGATCGCATCCAAAATTTCTCTGCCCCGTTGTTCTGAGCAGGGAAAACTGGAGAGATCCCGCAGAAAACATCAAATTCAGTTGGAATCGTTCGCTATCTCGAGAACGAATGATCGCATCCAAAATTACTCTGCCCCGTTGTTCCGAGCAGGGAAAACTGGAGGAATCATACCGCAAAAATCGAATTTAGTTGAAACCTTCCGCTATTCCGAGAACGGATGATCGCATCCGAAATTTCTCGAGGCCGTTGTTCTGAACACGGAAAACTGGAGAGATCCCGCAGAAAAAATCAAATTCAGTTGAAATCGTTCGCTATCTCGAGAACGAATGATCGCATCGAAATTTCTCGGCGCCGTTGTTCTGAGCAGGAATAACTGGAGCAATCGTACAGCGAGAATCAAATTTAGTTGAAACCGTTCGCTATTTCTAAATACCGGATGATTGCATCCGAAATTTCTCGGCACCGTTGTTCTGAGCACGGAAAACTGGAGAGATCCCACAGAAAAAATAAAATTCAGTTGAAATCGTTCGCTATCTCGAGAACAGATGATCGCATCTAAAATTGCTCTGCCCCGTTGTTTTGAGCACGGAAAACTGGAGAGATCCCGCAGAAATAATCAAATTCAGTTGAAATCATTCGCTATCTCGAGAACGAATGATCGCATCCACAATTACTCTGCCCCGTTGTTCCGAGCACGGAAAACTGGAGAGATCCCGCATGAAGAATCACACCTAGTTTGAACCGTTCGCTATCTCGAGAACGAATGATCGCATCCGAAATTTCTCGGCGCCGTTGTTCTGAGCATGGAAAACTAGAGAAATCCCGCAGAAAAAATCAATTGCAATTGAAACCGTTCGCTATCTCGAGAACGAAGGATCGCATCCAAAATTGCTCTGCCCCGTTGTTTTGAGCACGGAAAACTGGAGAGATCCCGCAGAAAAAATCAAATTCAGTTGAAATCATTCGCTATCTCGAGAACGAATGATCGCATCCGAAATTTCTCGGCGCCGTTGTTCTGAGCATGGAAAACTATAGAAATCCCGCAGAAAAAATCAAATGCAGTTAAAACCGTTCGCTATCTCGAGAACGAAGGATCGCATCCGAAATTTTTCCGCGCCGTTGTTCTGAGCAGGGAAAACTGGAGAAATCATACAGAAAAAATCGAATTCAGTTGAAACCGTTCGCTATTTCGAGAACGGATGATCGCATCCGAAATTTCTCGGCGCCGTTGATCTGAGCACGGAAAACTGGAGAGATCCCGCATACAGAATCAAAACTAGTTTAAACTGTCCGGTATCTCGAGAACGAATGATCGCATCCGAAATTTCTCGGCCCCGTTGTTCTGAGCACGGAAAACTGGAGAGATCCCGCAGAAAAAATCAAATTCAGTTGAAATTGTTCGCTATCTCGAGAACGAATGATCGCATCCAAAATTTCTCTGCCCCGTTGTTCTGAGCATCGAAAACTGGAGAAATTCCGCACGAAAAATCAAATGCAGTTGGAACCGTTCGCTATCTCGAGAACGAAGGATCGCATCCGAAATTTCTCGGCGCCGTTGTTCTGAGCAGGGAAAACTGGAGAAATCATACAGATAAAATCGAATTTATTTGAAACCGTTCGCTATTTCGAGAACGGATTATCGCATCCGAAATTTCTCGGCGCCGTTGATCTTAGCAGGGAAAACTGAAGAAATCATACAGAAAAAATCAAATTTAGTTGAAAGCGTTTGCTATTTCGAGAACGTATGATCGCATCCGGAAATTCTCGAGGCCGTTGATCTGAGCAGGGAAAACTGGAGAAGTCATACAGAAAAAATCAAAATTAGTTGAAACCGTTCGCTTTTTCGAGAACGGATGATCGCATCCGAAATTTCTCGGCGCCGTTGTTCTGAGCACGGAAAACTGGAGAGATCCCGCAGAAATAATCAAATTGAGTTGAAATTACTCGCTATCTCGAGGTTGATTGATCGCATCCAAAATTTCTCTGCTCCGTTGTGCTGAGCACGGAAAACTGGAGAAATCCCGCAGAAAAAATCAAATTTAGTTGAAAACGTTCGCTATTTCGAGAACGGATGATCGCATCCGAAATTTCTCGGCGCCGTTGTTCTGAGCAGGGAAAACTGGAGAAATCATCCAGCGAAAATCAAATTTAGTTGAAACCGTTCGCTATTTCAAAAACGGATAATCGCATCCGAAATTTCTCGGCGCCGTTGCTCTGAGCACGGAAAACTGGAGAGATCCCGCAGAAAAAATCAAATTCAGTTGAAATCGTTCGCTATCTCGTGAACGGATGATCGCATCCAAAATTTCTCTGCCCCGTTGTTTTGAGCACGGAAAACTGGAGAGATCCCGCAGAAAAAATCAAATTCAGTTGAAATCATACGCTTCCTCGAGAACGAATGATCGCATCCAAAATTACTCTGCCCCGTTGTTCCGAGCACGGAAAACTGGAGAGATCCCGCATAACGAATCACACCTAGTTTGAACCGTTCGCTATCTCGAGAACGAATGATTGCATCCGAAATTTCTCGGCGCCGTTGATCTGAGCAGGGAAAACTGGAAAAATCATACCGAAAAAATCGAATTTAGTTGAAACCGTTCGCTATTTCGAGAACGGATGATCGCATCCGGAATTTCTCGAGGCCGTTGTTCTGAGCACGAAAAACTGGAGAGATCCCGCAGAAAAAATCAAATTCAGTTGGAATCGTTCGCTATCTCGAGAACAGATGATCGCATCCATAATTACTCTGCCCCGTTGTTCCGAGCACGGAAAACTGGAGAGATCCCGCATGAAGAATCACACCTAGTTTGAACCGTTCGCTATCTCGAGAACGAATGATCGCATCCGAAATTTCTCGGCGCCGTTGTTCTGAGCATGGAAAACTAGAGAAATCCCGCAGAAAAAATCAAATGCAGTCGAAACCGTTCGCTATCTCGAGAACGAATGATCGCATCCGAAATTTCTCGGCGCCGTTGTTCTGAGCATGGAAAACTGGAGAGATCCCGCATACAGAATCAAAACTAGTTCAAACCGTTCGGTATCTCGAGAACGAATGATCGCATCCGAAATTTCTCGGCGCCGTTGTTCTGGGCACGGAAAACTGGAGAGATCCCGCAGACAAAATCAAATTCAGTTGAAATTGTTCGCTATCTCGAGAACGAATGATCGCATCCAAAATTTCTCTGCCCCGTTGTTCTGAGCAGGGAAAACTGGAGAGATCCCGCAGAAAACATCAAATTCAGTTGGAATCGTTCGCTATCTCGAGAACGAATGATCGCATCCAAAATTACTCTGCCCCGTTGTTCCGAGCAGGGAAAACTGGAGGAATCATACAGCAAAAATCGAATTTAGTTGAAACCTTCCGCTATTCCGAGAACGGATGATCGCATCCGAAATTTCTCGAGGCCGTTGTTCTGAACACGGAAAACTGGAGAGATCCCGCAGAAAAAATCAAATTCAGTTGAAATCGTTCGCTATCTCGAGAACGAATGATCGCATCGAAATTTCTCGGCGCCGTTGTTCTGAGCAGGAAAAACTGGAGCAATCATACAGCGAGAATCAAATTTAGTTGAAACCGTTCGCTATTTCTAAATAACGGATGATTGCATCCGAAATTTCTCGGCACCGTTGCTCTGAGCACGGAAAACTGGAGAGATCCCACAGAAAAAATAAAATTCAGTTGAAATCGTTCGCTATCTCGAGAACAGATGATCGCATCTAAAATTGCTCTGCCCCGTTGTTTTGAGCACGGAAAACTGGAGAGATCCCGCAGAAATAATCAAATTCAGTTGAAATCATTCGCTATCTCGAGAACGAATGATCGCATCCACAATTACTCTGCCCCGTTGTTCCGAGCACGGAAAACTGGAGAGATCCCGCATGAAGAATCACACCTAGTTTGAACCGTTCGCTATCTCGAGAACGAATGATCGCATCCGAAATTTCTCGGCGCCGTTGTTCTGAGCATGGAAAACTCGAGAAATCCCGCAGAAAAAATCAAATGCAATTGAAACCGTTCGCTATCTCGAGAACGAAGGATCGCATCCAAAATTGCTCTGCCCCGTTGTTTTGAGCACGGAAAACTGGAGAGATCCCGCAGAAAAAATCAAATTCAGTTGAAATCATTCGCTATCTCGAGAACGAATGATCGCATCCGAACTTTCTCGGCGCCGTTGTTCTGAGCATGGAAAACTATAGAAATCCCGCAGAAAAAATCAAATGCAGTTAAAACCGTTCGCTATCTCGAGAACGAAGGATCGCATCCGAAATTTCTCCGCGCCGTTGTTCTGAGCAGGGAAAACTGGAGAAATCATACAGAAAAAATCGAATTCAGTTGAAACCGTTCGCTATTTCGAGAACGGATGATCGCATCCGAAATTTCTCGGCGCCGTTGATCTGAGCACGGAAAACTGGAGAGATCCCGCATACAGAATCAAAACTAGTTTAAACTGTCCGGTATCTCGAGAACGAATGATCGCATCCGAAATTTCTCGGCGCCGTTGTTCTGAGCACGGAAAACTGGAGAGATCCCGCAGAAAAAATCAAATTCAGTTGAAATTGTTCGCTATCTCGAGAACGAATGATCGCATCCAAAATTTCTCTGCCCCGTTGTTCTGAGCATCGAAAACTGGAGAAATTCCGCACGAAAAATCAAATGCAGTTGAAACCGTTCGCTATCTCGAGAACGAAGGATCGCATCCGAAATTTCTCGGCGCCGTTGTTCTGAGCAGGGAAAACTGGAGAAATCATACAGATAAAATCGAATTTATTTGAAACCGTTCGCTATTTCGAGAACGGATTATCGCATCCGAAATTTCTCGGCGCCGTTGATCTTAGCCGGGAAAACTGAAGAAATCATACCGAAAAAATCAAATTTAGTTGAAACCGTTCGCTATTTCGAGAACGGATGATCGCATCCGGAAATTCTCGAGGCCGTTGATCTGAGCAGGGAAAACTGGAGAAGTCATACAGAAAAAATCAAAATTAGTTGAAACCGTTCGCTTTTTCGAGAACGGATGATCGCATCCGAAATTTCTCGGCGCCGTTGTTCTGAGCACGGAAAACTGGAGAGATCCCGCAGAAAAAATCAAATTCAGTTGAAATTACTCGCTATCTCGAGGTTGATTGATCGCATCCAAAATTTCTCTGCTCCGTTGTGCTGAGCACGGAAAACTGGAGAAATCCCGCAGAAAAAATCAAATTTAGTTGAAAACGTTCGCTATTTCGAGAACGGATGATCGCATCCGAAATTTCTCGGCGCCGTTGTTCTGAGCACGGAAAACTGGAGAGATCCCGCATACAGAATCAAAACTAGTTTAAACTGTTCGGTATCTCGAGAACGAATGATTGCATCCGGAATTTCTCGGCCCCGTTGTTCTGAGCAGGGAAAACTGGAGAAATCATCCAGCGCAAATCAAATTTAGTTGAAACCGTTCGCTATTTCAAAAACGGATAATCGCATCCGAAATTTCTCGGCGCCGTTGCTCTGAGCACGGAAAACTGGAGAGATCCCGCAGAAAAAATCAAATTCAGTTGAAATCGTTCGCTATCTCGTGAACGGATGATCGCATCCAAAATTTCTCTGCCCCGTTGTTTTGAGCACGGAAAACTGGAGAGATCCCGCAGAAAAAATCAAATTCAGTTGAAATCATACGCTTCCTCGAGAACGAATGATCGCATCCAAAATTACTCTGCCCTGTTGTTCCGAGCACGGAAAACTGGAGAGATCCCGCATAACGAATCACACCTAGTTTGAACCGTTCGCTATCTCGAGAACGAATGATTGCATCCGAAATTTCTCGGCGCCGTTGATCTGAGCAGGGAAAACTGGAAAAATCATACCGAAAAAATCGAATTTAGTTGAAACCGTTCGCTATTTCGAGAACGGATGATCGCATCCGGAATTTCTCGAGGCCGTTGTTCTGAGCACGAAAAACTGGAGAAATCCCGCAGAAAAAATCAAATTCAGTTGGAATCGTTCGCTATCTCGAGAACGAATGATCGCGTCCGAAATTTCTAAGCGCCGTTGTTCTGAGCACGGAAAACTGGAAAGATCCCGCAGAAAAGATCAAATTCAGTTGAAATTGTTCGCCATCTCGAGAACGAATGATCGCATCCAAAATTTTTCGCCCCGTTGTTCCGAGCATGGAAAACTGGTGAAATCCCGCAGAACAAATCAAATGCAGTTGAAACCGTTCGCTATCTCGAGAACGAATGATCGCATCCGAAATTTCTCGGCGCCGACGTTCTGAGCAGGAAGAACTGGAGGAATCATACCGAAGAAATCGAATTTAGTTGAAACCGTTCGCTATTTCGAGAACGGATGATCGCATCCAAAATTTTTCGGCGCCGTTGTTCTGAGCACGGAAAACTGGAGAGATCCCGCAGAAAAAATCAAATTCAGTTGAAATTACTCGCTATCTCGAGGTTGATTGATCGCATCCAAAATTTCTCTGCTCCGTTGTGCTGAGCACGGAAAACTGGAGAAATCCCGCAGAAAAAATCAAATTTAGTTGAAAACGTTCGCTATTTCGAGAACGGATGATCGCATCCGAAATTTCTCGGCGCCGTTGTTCTGAGCACGGAAAACTGGAGAGATCCCGCATACAGAATCAAAACTAGTTTAAACTGTTCGGTATCTCGAGAACGAATGATTGCATCCGGAATTTCTCGGCCCCGTTGTTCTGAGCAGGGAAAACTGGAGAAATCATCCAGCGAAAATCAAATTTAGTTGAAACCGTTCGCTATTTCAAAAACGGATAATCGCATCCGAAATTTCTCGGCGCCGTTGCTCTGAGCACGGAAAACTGGAGAGATCCCGCAGAAAAAATCAAATTCAGTTGAAATCATACGCTTCCTCGAGAACGAATGATCGCATCCAAAATTACTCTGCCCCGTTGTTCCGAGCACGGAAAACTGGAGAGATCCCGCATAACGAATCACACCTAGTTTGAACCGTTCGCTATCTCGAGAACGAATGATTGCATCCGAAATTTCTCGGCGCCGTTGATCTGAGCAGGGAAAACTGGAAAAATCATACCGAAAAAATCGAATTTAGTTGAAACCGTTCGCTATTTCGAGAACGGATGATCGCATCCGGAATTTCTCGAGGCCGTTGTTCTGAGCACGAAAAACTGGAGAAATCCCGCAGAAAAAATCAAATTCAGTTGAAATTGTTCGCCATCTCGAGAACGAATGATCGCATCCAAAATTTTTCGCCCCGTTGTTCCGAGCATGGAAAACTGGTGAAATCCCGCAGAACAAATCAAATGCAGTTGAAACCGTTCGCTATCTCGAGAACGAATGATCGCATCCGAAATTTCTCGGCGCCGACGTTCTGAGCAGGAAGAACTGGAGGAATCATACCGAAAAAATCGAATTTAGTTGAAACCGTTCGCTATTTCGAGAACGGATGATCGCATCCAAAATTTTTCGGCGCCGTTGTTCTGAGCACGGAAAACTGGAGAGATCCCGCATACAGAATCAAAACCAGTTTAAACCGTTCGGTATCTGGAGAACGAATGATCGCATCTGAAATTTCTCGGCGCCGTTGTTCTGAGCAGCGAAAACTGGAGAGATCCCGCAGAAAAAATCAAATTCAGTTGAAATCGTTCGCTATCTCGAGAACGAATGATCGCATCGAAATTTCTCGGCGCCGTTGTTCTGAGCAGGGAAAACTGGAGAAATCATACGGCGAAAATCAAATTTAGTTGAAACCGTTCGCTATTTCAAAAACGGATGATTGCATCCGTAATTTTTCGGCGCCGTTGCTCTGAGCACGGAAAACTGGAGAGCTCCCGCAGAAAAAATCAAATTCAGTTGAAATCATTCGCTATCTCGAGAACGAATGATCGCACCCAAAATTACTCTGCCCCGTTGTTCCGAGCACGGAAAACTGGAGAGATCCCGCATAAAAAATCACACCTAGTTTGAAACGTTCGCTATCTCGAGAACGAATGATCGCATCCGAAATTTCTCGGCGCCGTTGATTTGAGCACGGAAAACTGGAGAGATCCCGCAGAAAAAATCAAATCAAGTTGAAATCGTTCGCTATCTCGAGAACGAATGATCGCATCCGGAATTCCCCGGCGCCGTTGTTCTGAGCAGGAAAAACTGGAGGAATCATACCGAAAAAATCGAATTTAGTTGAAACCGTTCGCTCATTCGAGAACGGATGATCGCATCCAAAATTTCTCGGCGCCGTTGTTCTGAGCACGGAAAACTGGAGAGAAGCCGCAGAAAAATTCAAATCGTTCGCTATCTCGAGAACGAATGATCGCATCCGACATTTCTCGGCGCCGTTGTTCTGAGCAGGGAAATCTGGTGAAATCATACAGCAACAATCAAATTTAGTTGAAACCTTTCGCTATTTCGAGAACGGATGATCGCATCCGAAATTTCTCGAGGCCGTTGTTCTGAGCACGGAAAACTGGAGACATCTTGCAGAAAAAATCAAATTCACTTGAAATCGTTCGCTATCTCGAGACCGAATAATCGCATCCGAAATTTCTCGTTGCCGTTGTTCTGAGCACGGAAAACTGGAGAGATCCCGCAGAAAAAATCAAGTAGATAGAATACGGTTGTTCTAGACCAATTTAGGTCAACTTTGCTAGTCCAGAATCCTCCCTATGCCTGATTGGTTGGAATCAAGGTCACTCCCCCACCTAACCAATAACCATTAACCTCAAAAATACGTCACCAACCCCTCCCCCTTCTACATTCATCCTTCGCCCCACCCTTCCCTTCAAAAATTATAAAAGATTCCAAATTCGTCCGTTAACTCCACCCACCTCGGTCAAAATTATAGGCTTAACCCAGCCTACGGAATATAGCATATATGCATGTCCAATCTCGGAGTTTCGCGAAGCAAAGATGTAACACCCCCGTCCAAAGTCCCGCGGTCACTTCCACCCCCTCACTTGAAATTTTTGATGTATCCGAATTACTTTTTTCATGAGAAACGAGTAACTACACAAAATTATTTGAACGATTTATCTTTTCATGTGTTTGAATAATACAGAACGTGATGTTCATTGAATCATTTGACATTCTAAACAGTCCTTAACCATGGGTATAGTTTCAGCATCATTCGGGATGTGTATTCGACATTTGAGGCAGCTTGCGATGTCTATATCCATCTTCATGGCTTCCGATAGTTTATCCCACACCTCATCGATGATGTTGGATCCGCCAATCAGGATAAAATCTTTCGTCAGAAATGCGATGTCCTCCGCCTTCATTCGTTTCAAACTCCCCGCTTGAATGTATATATCTAATGATTTCTAAAGAGATGGAGTACAGTTCTTCAGATACCAATTTTTCAATCGTTGAACGTTTTCAAAGGCACACCAATAGCCGGGAACATCCCCATGACACTTCTCATGCCAATGAAATACTTCAACGGATTGTGGCGATTGAAGGTTTGGACATCCCAAATCTTCAAGATCGATTACGAGCTGTGAATCGTCGTGAATCATTTTTTCAAGCCACTTCTTTTTCTCTCGTCCCTTCACATAGATATAATTTGCAGATTCAACAACCTTCTTTATCACTTTCTGCACATCGTCATAGAGCATATCCCCCACGTTCCACGGTATTCCATGATAATTTCGTGTCAACCAGGCATTGGTGGTTCTATACTTACCAGGTAAGGCTTCCCAAGCGCATGGGGGTTTGAAGAGTATGCGAAGTAAACCTTCCTTGCCTTATTCATCCGTTTGGATTGTAATTCCACCCAGCTCCTTTAGTACAAATCTATCGTCAGGTTGTCTGAAACCTCGTACGTCTAATATCATATCCATTATGATAATTCTTCAGAATGATACGATGTGTATAGAAGGAGACGTTAAAAGTTAACTAATTCGATCGATATTTTGTTTGCCTTTTATATAGTTTGATTTGCTTGAATCTTGTTGGTCGATGGGATCGAGCTCGTAGTTGTGGTAGGAGGGGTAGAATAATTTACAATAGATGTGCAGTTTAATTGTTCTTTATTCACAATGATCATAATAAGATATATAAAGTATAGGTTTTCTAAATTTTTATAGTAAAAGTATAGGTGAAATATAGTTTTTCTTATGTTAATTTTTGTACGCTACCGCTGATTGGATTGTATTCAACAATGCGATCATGTAAAATTAGACAATAGGCTGAAGTTTGCGGAGGAAAAGGATGCGTCGACTCAAATTCAAGATGAATGTCCACAGGTCCGGACTTCAGAGAATCATTTTGCTTCGAACAATCTATGACGATTAGAGGTGCGGTTTTTAGAAATTCAATCCTGTTCAATAACGGTTCGGACTCCTTGGGGTAGTATGAGCTTCGAAAGTTTGCATACATATCGTAAAGTAGTGCGTATTGATTGCGAACGAGGTCGAGATTTAAGTTCCCATAAGGATAACCCTGCGAGTTGAGAAAGAGCTTAACGTCTCGAATATTGCAATGATCGAAATTACTCGCATTTTTCGTAGCATCGTTCTTCCGCCCCGTTTGGAAACCCACCACAATATTTCGAGGTTTCTCCAATTGAGTTGAGGTTTTCACGACCCATACGTGTTTTGAGGTTGCACGTAGTAGCGGATACTCGTACAATTCCCATGTACGGAAGCTGATAGGAATAGGTGTATCTTTGGCAATATAGTTCAACAACTGAATTTTTCGTTGATCCGAAACCTTAACGTATGGAATCATCCATTCAAGTTTCAGCATAGAAATTTTAAATTGTTCCGGAGCCCCCTCGATGAGTGTCTGTACAACAGCGTTTGTGTCACTATTTGCTCTCGTGAGAATCAACTCGTGCTCGGCGTTCACGATAATTCTACGATAATCCTCAGCGAAACCTAGCAGCAAACTCAGTGGTATGGAGACGTCAAAGTAGCCATTCTCATCGGTTATCTCATTGTCGTTGTGGATCCAACCGGCGTTCTCCAGCATAGGCCTCTGACTAGGAGTCTGTGATATATAGTTCTTCATAAGCGTTGTAAGTCCCACATTTTTATTTCGGTCGATCTCAACCGCATTCAGTTCGTAGCGTATATCCTCGAACAAATGACAGATGGTATTATTAACTAGCTTTGTAGCGGTAACAGGCGTTCGTCCGTCTGCCTTGGTCAATCTTCCGTACACGTGTAGCGAGCTTCTGCTCGGCAGCAAACACAAATCCTGATGTTGAACGGCGATGCGGATTTCATCGTTATTTTCGAAGCTCGTTGAAGCAAACGGTTGGTGCGCGTGAGTCTCGTAGTGTGCAACCGACTCGTCAAAGACAATTGGTTTTTGTATAGTTAGGATCTCCTCCATGGTACAAAGCAGACTAGTACGACACAGCAGAAATTCACTTTTACTTTCCGAACATTTTTTTTTCCACGAACTCTGAGACCCAGACTCTTCAGGAATCGGATATTTTGAGGTTTTAGCTCCTTGAGAGGTGCGTGACGACTGTGTGTTCCCCGGCATGCCGACTGTCTTTTATAACTGGACTGGCTTTGGTTTCAAACACGATACCCATTATGATTTCACATGCAGTCTTATCGTTACCAATTCACCCTGGAAATTGATTAACCGTCCGTCTTGATCCACTATTTTGAGCTGAAGATGATCTATTGCTCGGGCGTTGATCGGGAGGTAAATGACATTCGTCGGTACTTCGATGATCTTATATCCCGGTGGAACGACAGGGAAAAATTCGTGGATGGTGTGAACTCGTTGTTCGTTGACGTACGCACCCGTGGTGATGTTGCACTCGACTCGTAAGGAGTTAACTTTGAGAATGGTAACCGGCAAGTCGGATGTGTGAGTCAGATTAGCCTCGAGAATGCGTGGAGCGAATCCCAAGAGGCGACCGATAGAGTCAGCGGGTTGAAAATTTATCCAACGATCGCACTTGATTTCGCTGCACAGCGTATTGTTGTTGGCACGTAGACTGAATGAGATATTTCGCGGGGACAATACTTTCTGTAGATGATTCTCGATATTTTCAATTTCGTAGCTTCCAGTGGGTATTGTTATGACTTCGCTCTCTGCGATGTAAACCTTGTTGTTCCCCTCGTCGATGTTAGGAATCGAGTTGAAGGTTAGCAATTGAACGAGTCCCAATGTATAATTTTTGACCGGCGACAGCTCGATGGGGGGAAAATAGTGGGCGTTCAGTACGGAGGATGTACCAGAAAGCGTTAATGTAAGCGAATCACTCATGGTGGTTGATGCTTGACTGGTGTTCTACGTAATACGCGAGTCCGTTTTATAACAATCCACTTAAGAATTTCAGACACAGGTGTCCGCATATAACAGTATTATATTTTTGATATTGTTCATAATTGTACATTACAATGCTACCAACACCAAGATATTCCATCAGATCTTCAGGTGGTTGCAGATTTCCAAAGCTGCCAAAGTAAAATACTTCGCGGTTCTTCTTTCTGTATGCAACCCAGTGTGTACCAGGGACGTCCTTATCATCAAGATTTACAATAGCAGCTTCGAACTTTCTAGGTCCACCTTTGGGCATATCGTTTCGCATGTAAACTCCTCGAAAGCGTGGAATTTTCATAATCCTTACATACTTTAGAAGATCGAGATCCGTGAATGCTCGGTGTGGTAGCTTTACGCGTTTTTTTGTTCCAAATGTAGACCAAGACCCGTCTTGTATGGTTTCAGGTAAAGTCCCTTACCCAAGGCAATTGCCTCCATTGTCTCATTATGACGTTGTCGCTCTTGCAATTCACGTTTTGCAGCGCTTGCATCGTTTACAGCTTTTTCGATACCAGCTGCTCCCCCTGCTAGAGCTCCGGTACCGCTCAACCCAGCGAACAGAGGTATCAGAAAGGGTAAGAATCCCCCGATTTTGGTTGGTACAGGTAAAATGCGGCGAGTTTGCACTTTACTCCTACCTCCAACAGTTTTTACAGCTTCGCGTGCTCCGTGAAGAGCTGATTTGACGGGATCGGAGTTGCTGCTTGATCGCATGGAATCTCTTGCCGCTTTTACTATCCGCTTCAGAGAGACTTTTTTCTTCCTCCCACCCTTACAACGTCTGGTTGTAGTCTTCTTCCTCGATATACCCATACCAAGTTTTCTTTTCACTTTCATTGCGTTAGTTACACCCCAGGCGACTGCTTTTTCTGCAAGACTCGCGTCTTTGGCGAAAACGCGTTGCCAGGCGTTCTCCGCGAGTACTTCATCCGCGTCGTGTCGAGCGGCAAAATTATCTCGATCTTTCGAGTACGCGATATCGTGTTCCTTGCACGCAGCGTCGAGAGGATTGATGCCTGGGTCACCTCGCGCGAGACGCTCTCTAAGTTTTGTTCCGGGACCACAATACTGATAGCCAGGTATATGTAGTTCCACAGGAAGTTTGTTGATGGTTTTATTGATTAGACCGCCACCACATGGTTGTTGTCGTTGTCGTTCTTGCTTACGTCTGTGTACGATCATGGTCTGATGATAACTAACTGGAATCTTATAAATAACGAACATTTATAGATTTTACTGCAGTCTTTGATCGTACGTCTTATATGTCTCACACATCGAGTTAGCAATATAAAATTTAAGGAGCAAAGTACCAAGTTACCAGTCATAAATTTTGACGAACTGACCCAGAGAAACGCGAAGAAGCGGGAGCAACGTCACGGTGCTCTACTACCAAATAGCGTGCGTGCGGTGATTTGTGGACCGTCTAATTGTGGCAAGACCAACGCTCCTCTCTATCTGATAACGCACCCCAACGGTCTGAGATTTGAGAATATCTACGCTTATTCGAAATCTCTCAATCAGCTCAAGTATAAATTTTTCAAACGATTGCTCGATTCGATCAAGGGTGTCAGATATTTTCCGTTTAACGAACATGAGCAAGTGATCGCTCCAGAAGATGCACGACCCAACTCTCTCATGATTTTCGATGATGTAGCCTGTGAAAAACAAGACAAGACATCAGAGCCTTCTTTTGTATGGGGAGGCACAACGAAGTCGACTCTTTCTATCTCTGTCAGACTTATGCTCGTATCCCCAAGCACCTTGTACGTGACAATACTAATCTATTGATACTTTTCCGACAAGATGAAATGAATTTAAAGCATATATACGATGATCATGTGAATACCGACATGTCCTACACGCAGTTCAGAGATCTCTGTATAGCCTGCTGGAACAATAATAAACACGGCTTCGTTGTGATTGACAAGGACAGTGATTTTGATGAGGGTCGGTACCGGAGGGGCTTCGACTGCTTCATATCAATAAATGAATGATAAATGCTATGATGAGAGCAGTGATCTTTTGAACGTACAAGCATCAACATGCGGAGTGTTGAATTGCGGCAGCAAAGAGATGTGTTGCATCGGATTACAAAAGCTAGCGATGCAATACGAAGTAAACATAAAATGTTAAAGTTGGGGCGGGATACGAACGAGAAGGCTATGAATGAAGTTTTCAAACCTGTGGTGATGCCTCTCCAGAAGCTGTTGGATCAATCAATCAAATCAGAGTCGATCAAGAAAGAAATTCGCGAGTCCTCTGTGAAAGAAGAACTCCCGCAAACGAATGGGAATGGGTCTGAGAATTCCTTCACAACAGCCGATGAAGATTCGGTTGATGAAAATGGTTCTCTTATCGCCAGTGAGCAAGATTCTTCTTTAAAGCGTGAATCTTTTTCCAATGAAGCTTCTACTGCTGAAAATTTTTCGCTTCAATCTTACCTTCGAATGTTTGGGACAAAAGAAGCGAAACAGTTGGATACTTCGTACGGTGTTCGTAAGTTGAAGGATGACGTTTTGTAGATCGGCAACTCTACGGTAACTTTCAACGACGATATCATTCATATTGGAAATGACAGATATCGACCAACGCACGGATTACTCGAACTGCTGTTCAGAAAGTCACCGAGTGTCAGCACCGTGAGTCAGGCTGATTTGCAGACTTATGGTAAAATCGTTACCGCTACAAACGCGCATCGGCAATACTATCGCAGTGACGAATCGATTCGTCAGGAGAAGAGCGATAAATTCAGCAATATTATTTCGAAAATCATTGATCCCACCGAAGCAAAGACGGGTAAAGCCTTACCACGCTACAAGATCGTCAGAGGCGAGAAGAATCGAATGGATTACGTATACTGGGACGACCCCAATGAGTTGATCGATCGACTTCGATTGCTCTACGCATCGCAGGCGGCGGGAAACACGAGCCACTCCAATGAAATTATTTCAATTATTGAGGAGTTGCGTGAAGCTGATATTGTATATTAGATTTCTTCAACAATTGCTAAAGCTCAGTTTCAAAATGAACGTTGATGTGTTCGGTCGACAATTGGGGAGGGTTAAAGGTAGCAGTCTTCCAGATATTGGTATCAAGATTCAATCTCTTGAAAATCTAATTCAACAGATTGCGAGGAATCAGCGTGCGGATAGCGAAACGGTACGAGTCCTCGTGTCTCGCAATCCCGAGCTCATCATGAACCTAGAAGAAAAACTGAGAATAGCCGAGAGAAGCAACAATAGTGAAAATAATTTTATGATCAAGAGCCTCGAATCAAGCGTAAAGGAGCAGCTGAAACGTATCGAGAAAAATAATAAAACTGAACGAGATTTGGTGCTTCGTAATTCTGAAATAATCGTGCAATTGGACGAGCGGTTAACCAGACTCGAGCATGGAGGACAAAAAGATGGCATTGGTGGAGGAACTTCATAAGCCTGCACGGAAGAATTATCCTCGACGTAGCGTCGATATGCGAGGATTGGATGAAACCTGGCAGGCTGATCTCGTTGACATGAATGCTTACGCGAAATATAACAATAACTACAAATATCTCTTAACGATTATAGATATTTTTTCGAAATTTGCTTGGGCAGTACCGATTAAGACCAAGAGTGGTGAGGATGTTACAAAAGCTATGAACTCCATCTTGGAGAAGGGTCGCATACCGAAGAAATTGCACGTCGATCGTGGTAAAGAATTTTACAACACCGACTTCAAAGCTCTGATACAACGACACGGTATCGTACTATACTCAACCTTCAGCAATCTGAAAGCCTCGATCTGTGAACATTTCAATCGCACGCTGAAAAGTAAAATGTGGAAACAGTTTTCTCACCGAGGGAATCATAAGTGGATAGATATTGTACCTGACCTCGTGCTGACCTACAACAACACGAAGCATCGCACCATAGGAATTAAACCAAAAGAGGTTACAACTCGAAATGAAAAGACTCTCCTCCGAAACGTCTACGGTAAATTCCGAGTCAATCGAACGAGGAAGAGAAACTTTAAAATCGGTGATAAAGTTCGAGTTAGCATAAATAAACATACGTTTGAAAAAGGTTATACACCCAACTGGACAACTGAAATATTCATTATAAGTAAGGTGGAGAATACCAATCCTGTAACATATAAATTAGCGGACGCTCAAGATCAACCTATCGAAGGTGGCTTTTATGAAGAGGAACTATCCAGAGTCAAGCATCCAGATATATACCTGCTGGAAAAGGTGCCACGTAAGCGGGGAAATAAGCTGTTTGTGAAATGGTTAGGTTTCGACAATTCACACAATAGTTGGATTAATAAATCTGATTTGTAATTCTTTTAATCAATAAAAAATACATGAATATTCAATATAGCAGTTTATTTATTTACAATAGCCCCATGGTACAGTGTCAGTTGTGTTCGGGGGAATAATCCTCTTATCATCACACCAAGTGAGTGCTATTTTTCTTTGTAACACGGTATGAACCTCATGCTTTTTACTCCTAATCAAGTATTGAGTTTCCACTAGATCTTGATGTTGTAGAAGACACTTTTTATAATCATCAAACGTAATTGTTCTCAGTGTTGCTGCCTTGATACCTTTTGCTCGTTTTTTCTCATTATTTTCACCGAACATCTTAAAAGTGTACAGTTTTGCTCGCAGTTCTACAAATTCCTCCATAATCTTTCCGTTGCATTCATCCTTCATTAAACCTACTACTTTTTTATTTGCTAGTGGAATTCTATAGATATTATCAATTTCATAATCGGATGTATCAAATTTATGCAGATCACGTTTAATGTATTCATATATATCGGGGACAGTAAAATGGTATAGAAGACTATCAGTATCGGTGTACAATAACTTTGACTGATCACCAAACGTATTCTTTACATAGTTATAATGAAAATCATAAATATAGATCTTCGACAGATCGAGAATCGAGAATCCTACATAAATGGGTTTGTTAAAGTGTACCCTCACACGATTCAGTTCAACAATTATCATATCAGTATCAAATACGGTACAGCTATGAAAATTTGGTTTTGCGATGAGTGCTTTTGCTCCATACCTCCCCTCCCACTTTGTCACCAATTTAACATCTTTTTGCTTTCTCACGTTCTCCATAGTCTTACCAAATACAGCGTTATTCATCAATTTGAAGAAATTCTTTTCAAACTCGTTATTAGATTTTTTTTCTCAATTCAGTATTCAAGTCTATGTACAATTCAAGCCATGGAGCTTGATGAAATGTCAAGATTCTATGAATTCTTAATAATTTCATACCCAGACTCAGATATTGCTTCAAATTTTGGTAGTGAATCACATAGGTATTTTTAGGAAAAAGCGTTGTCATTAGTTTCGAATTTTTACCATGCGCGGGTACATAGTGTTCAGGGCATAATGGTAGATCTTTATGGAGCTCGTGAAGATCTACAGGATACTCCAAGTCTACTTCAAGGATGTACCCTGTAGCAGAATCATCGGGAACGTTGCAAACATCGATCAACTCATATTCCCACTGAAAAGAGCCACGAGGTAGGTACTGACTCATCGCTCCACCGTACAGATTGTTTACATCGAAGTACATCAAATAAGATTCCTCTTTGTTCGGATCAAAATCTTTCCCCATATACCTATTGTTACACTTGGCATATCGGTTTGAACACTGAGCCACACCACCGCGAATACCTTTCTCAACAAATAAAAGCATCTCCACATCGGTAAGGAGCTCAAGCCGAACACCCGTATACTTTAGCATCGCATCAAAGGCGAGACCGGGTGCGGTGTAATAGTGCAAGGGATCCAGATTATACGTCGAGCGGCAGTTTTGACGAAAATTTTCAAAAATATCCGCTAATAGTAAAACGTCCGTTTTTAAATATAAATCTGAATATTCGCCTAACGTTTTAGTATTGAACGTTTCCCAAACTTTTATCGCGTGCTGGTAATCCTCCTGCGAAACGTGTGCATTGTTTAATTTAGAATAGAATTTTTCTATGGGAGGTAACTCTTTTTCATCTAGCTTTGTCCAGCTATCTACATATTCGTACGGAAATACTCCCTTCCGCGTAAGCAGCTTGAATTCCTCTGCACTATTACAGTACTTGCGTATAATTGTTTTATCATCATCATTCAGATATGACGTTAGTTTATCTAAACTGCTTGCCATAAACCGAAATGAATCTATAAATCGTAAGCGTACATTCGTACCTATGATTTTTTTCGTAAAAGAGATGTAACGTTCTTTGTTAACTGGAAGAATACTTAATTCACCGTGAAATGACGTTGCCAGAGCTTTGATCAAAAAGTGTGAATCGTAACCGGAAAGATTATGAAAAACTATCGGAACAACATGTGAAATTTTATAATTTAAATTACAACCCGGATAGATTGACCTGTAAAATGACAATGATCGCGATGTTTCTCATCCGTTGGTATAAACCGCTTTTCACATATATGACACATTTTAGCTTCATAGAAATGTTGTTCCTGCTCGCTAGTGATCTCCATTAACACGTTTCGTTTCAGATAAAAATTAACTACTTTAGCCAGTTTTTGCAATTCACGAGTGAACCAGTGGATGCAATCAGAACCGCGACTGATTTCAAATTTGGAAAGAGAGTCATCAAAAGTGCAATGTAAACAATACGCTGCGCTATGTGGAACATGCTTTTCACACAAGGTTTTATTTCCTGTTGGCTCAAGGATAGATTCCAGATCGGCGTATACAACAAACGGTACAGGTTCTTTAAATTTATGGTTCTTAAAACTTAAAATTTCATCCTGCTCCTCAGGCAGTATCATTCTACATTTATTTATATCCGCACAGTCTTGTTTATGCTTTTCGAATGACGCCTGAACCTGGAAATGGCATAAGCATCTGTCACAAATCAAGATAGCACCTTTATGTTTTGATACTTGCGAACTCAATAACCTGGAGAGATTTTTGATCCAAACAAAGTGGAAAACGTGCTGACGATTGATCTCAGCGTTACTGTGTACCGCGAGAAGGTGAATCGTAGGTTGATCCGATTTATTCTTACTCAGATACAGAGGTACTACTTCGTCAGGTTTATTCCAAACGGATTCCATACCGTAAACATTAATTGACAAACGGTTCATTTTTTCAAATTTCGATATGTCTTTTAAGACTATAGGAAAATTGATACCCCTATAATCGAGTACCGAGTTGTAATGCGGATAAGAACTCGTGCGATCAACGTGTGTATCCGCAGGATGAAGAACTGCAGTTACAGCCCATAGAAAGCAAAATTCGTCACTATTTTTTATGTTCACCACAGCTTTCTTCTTCTGTATATCCTCAGATAGTTGTACGTAAGTTGATACACCTCCGCTTAATGGCTCATAACGATTGATGTTAATCAGCAGATTGATAATCTCAATGAGCGACCATCCTGAGTCTCGTTCTTGAAAATCCTCAATCTTCACTAATAGAGGATCGATCAGATTCTCATCAAACCACCGCGAAATATCCGTTTCAGGTAGAGTGATTTCATTCCTTGTGTTGAAAAATTTCGTTTCTTCAATCGTTTCACCATTTTTTAGGTTGGAAAACTTGCAGGTGAGTACACCGTTCACTTTCAAATTCACACCTTTCTGTACAGAATTCTTCAACCGTGATACAGTTACACTTTTTGAATCCTGTAGAAAAGATCTAAGATCCTTATGACGAAGATTTACGATAACACCAGTACGTATTCGACTTTTGAATACGGACTCCAGATCCTTCCACTGAACTCTATCCCTTATCCTTCTCCTCGATATTCCAATACCTTGACCGCATCGTTGCGTGATTTTGAATTTTTCACCGAACGATTGTAGTATAGAAACCGTTGTGACAATTCTGCGTCGTTCTCCTACGGTCAAAGTAACCGTTCTCA
Source organism: Phymatocera aterrima (assembly GCA_963170745.1). Taxonomy (NCBI): domain Eukaryota; kingdom Metazoa; phylum Arthropoda; class Insecta; order Hymenoptera; family Tenthredinidae; genus Phymatocera; species Phymatocera aterrima. The sequence continues at coordinate 12,340,856 of OY720665.1, read as the reverse complement.
AGATTTTATTTAGGAGTCTGATATTTCGATTACATAAGTTTTTCCATCGTTCAATTTGATGAGTTGATGCATTGTCCAGTAATTCGTAAGCACTTTCAACAATGTTTAACAACTTCAAACACGTTTCATTATCCATTTTCCCATCTATACTAGAGTCCTTACTCATGAACAATTATATTTATGCGATTTTTTAGATCCAAATTTTCGCTAGTCCGGATAAAACTCGAATGCACAGTAGAATAATGAATACATCGGTTTTATAGCAAAAATTATGTCTTTATTTATAGGCTACCCTATAATTATATGGGTATAACTTATCTCATACTTACATGTTAATACGAACGAATGAATATATTCGATTCCACGTCAGCTATAACTATAAATTATTCTATCTATTCCACGTCACCTATAAAATGACATTATTCTAATATATACCTAAATTCAATGAGCGTCAGATCGGAAAGAAATTGAAAATATTATTAGAAGCAATCATATAATGTTTACACACAGATGCGGTAAGTCGGCAAGGTGGTGACGTGACGATGCGCTGCCATAGCGTTTTTTCGCTTTATCGCGCAGGCTTATGGCTTTCGCGAGGACAAGGCTGTAGAAACACGTGTTCTGCTCAAGCCGTATGTTCCTATGGTAAAATTTCAAGTGAGGGAGATAGAGTCGACGGTGGAATTTTTGATCAGGGTGCGACCTACGGTCCCCTTATGAGATTTTCGTTCTCTTGATGCGTTGATTTTTTGCATCAGTAAAAAGTTTGATTTCGACTCTCGACTCTCAAGGATAAAGTTCATCTTTGGTGAGGTATATTATGGGGAACGTTTTCACCGATCTCGACCTGAAGAATTATCTAGCGAAGAGGTAACACATAATTTCTTAACACCCCGTACATGTCTAAAATCATTTTTATTTGCAGATTATCTAACTATAAACTACAGCGCTAGCTCGTTGGGTCTCCTTCATTTGCAGGATGTTATTATTGGCATACTCATTCTGTGATATTGTTTATTGATGGGGGGGCTACTTGGTGAGTATCAATTTCATACATTCTTCCGACGTATAATCTTACTATTCGGAGGACCCGTACTTTAACAAAAAGATCTCAGTGCAATATTAGTTACGGTTTAGATCTCAACGCGAGTAGAATTTGCATCTTAACGAGAGCAGTTCAATTAGTCTTGAAAAAATGGGTGGGTGTTGTGAATATTCGCGTGATTTACTTTTTTACATATAAACAGTGAACTTTTAGTGGTTATAATTATCCTCAATTTCTTATTTTTTAGTACCGTCTAGAATATTCCTAACTGCACCTATGAAGGGTATTGTAGCTGCAGTAGTGAGACTAGGCATTCCCAGAGCCATAGAATGGACAGCACGGGAAGAGACCCTGCAGGACGCTTTTAATCGACGAATGCGTTGCAATGTGGCGATGCATTTCCAAGCAGCGGGACGACAAGGGTATCTTTGTCAACATTGCGTCACAAAATACCCGGGTCCATGGGAGGCGGACTCGAATCATTATCTATTTCACGATTCTGTTCTCCCGTCGGCGATCTACTTCTGTGAGCAGTGCGGAGCTGCATTGCTTAATGTAAACTGGCAGAAGTGTGATAGATGCCAAGCAAATTTCAAAAATTATCTCAGGGGAGAACGCAAGGAATTTTACGATAAGAGGACTAGCCTACTAAAGACACCCGCACCTGCTCAGGATGCTGGACTATCAGATCAACCTGCAAGCGTACCCTTGGAGCCTGCTGAAGGTCAACAAGATAAAGAACAACCCAACTGATCTCATTTTTTATCCATTTATTCTTCTAATGCGAATAAATATGAATATAACTTTTTCCAAATTACAGACAACCAGTAGCAAGGGATGCGACGTTCGTCCATGAAGATGAATTTCTTGATTCGTTGTAAACAACTGTTGTTTTTTATTATTTTCTTCGTGAGCTTTCGATTTCTAATATAAAATAAAATATAAAAATTGTATAGTACACCAGTAGCATAAAATAGAATAAATAATTAAAATTGGGCGATAAATCTGCAACATGAAATGTAATGAAAATATAAAAAATTCTTTTTCTTTACTGTAGAAGGTTGTTTTAGAAACGTGTTAGTTGGATTTAATTTGAATTCAAAGTAAACAATTTTTACAATAAAAATTCTATTGTGAAATAAAATGTAAAAATTGTATAATACACCAGCAGTATAAAATAGAATAAATAAATAAAATTGGGAGACAAATCTACAGCATGAAATATGGTAAAAATATATAAAAGATTCCTTAACCCAACCAGTTCCTTTCATTGTTTTATTTAAAAAAAGTAATTCTTCGTACAGGGATCACTTAATAGTTCAGTTTATTGATTTTTTGTTTGTTTGTAAAACCAATCATTTTTAATTTTTATTATTGGAAATAAAATTTTTGTTGAAATAATCGAAGTATACAGTTGTAATGTTCTATCAGCATACAATAATTTTTATTACTGAAAGTAACAATTTCAGACAAAATTTGTTATTCAGCATTTTTTAGCTCACATGAAAAATAATTTATACATACAGAAATTCACACTGATTGTATTTCCCTCCGAGGTAGCGCAGGTTAAGACGATTTTCCTTGGCAGCAGATTCGTATTGTTTCAACAGCTGCTTATCTTCATTAAGTGCCTTCAATATTCTGGTTGGTAGAAATATCGTAAAAGTATCCTCGATTGCAGCCATAGTTCTTGGACCGAATTTGGTGGTAACAGATTTAAACGATGTAACTTTATAGTCTTTCCCAACATCCAGCTCTGATATTTTCTTCGTAGGTAGAAAGTCATCCATGCGACAGACTTTATCCAATTTTTCACAGTCCATTTTTCTTATCTTGTATCGGATGATTCGATTACAACGTTAAAAACTTGAATGTATAGCGAAGGAACGAGTACATCGTTTTATAGCAGAATATTGGTGACGCGGTAAGATAGTCACGGTAACGTTTTTAGCTTTATTGGGCAGGACTATTTGTTCTAATATTAACTTTTACATCTGAGTTACTTTACTCGTTTCTCATCCTTCGGTTGTATCGATATTATTATTAACCGCGTTACAGAAAGAAAGAAAAAACGCGCGCAGAGGCGGTAAGGCGGCAAGGCGGTGATGTGACGATGCGTTGCCGTAGCGTTTTTTTCACTTTATCGCGCAGGCTTATGGCTTTCGCGACGACAAGCCTGCAGAAACGTGTCTCGCTCACGTTACATGTTCCCTTTTTTTTTTTTGCAAACTTCAGGATTGAGCTTGCTTATATCGTACATAGCATAGGTGAGTCAAAAATTTCAAGTGAGGGGGGGGGGGGGGGAGTTGACCGCGGGATTTTGGACGGGGGTGTTACATCTTTGCTTCCAGAAACTCCGAGATTGGACTTGCATATATGCTATATTCCGTGGGCTGGGTTAAGCGTATAATTTTGACCGAGGTGGGTGGAGTTAACGAACGAATTTGGAATTTTTTATAATTTTTGCGAGGGGCGGGTAGAGTGAAAGGATGAATCTGGGAGGGGGAGGGGCTGGTGACGTATTTGCGAGGTTAATAGTTGTAAGCATATAATTTTGAGCGAGGTGGGTGGAGTTAACGGACGAATTTGGAATCTTTTATAATTTTTGAAGGGGAGGGTGGGGGTAAAGGATGAATTTAGAAGGGGGAGGGATTGGTGACGTATTTTTGAGGCTAATGGTTAATGGTTAGGTGGGGGAAGTGACCTCGATTTCAACCAATCAGGCATAGGGAGGACTCTGGACCAGCAAAGTTGACCTCGATGGGTCCAGAACTCCCCTTGCTTATCTACTAATATCAGGATTGATAAAGGGATCTAAGTGAGTATCTATTTCACTTTATAGTTTTTGCTTATGACTTTTCGTTGGTCTAAACACTGACTAGAGAATATCATACCAACGCCAGTCACGATTCAGATCGCTCAGAGAGCTTGTGCGCTGAACAATATAAGTTTTTTGCGAGTGAAAAAAACATTGTGTAAAAGATGTGTAAGTATCATGAATCTTTGTATAATATTCAATCCTTTATGACATATTGAATTCCGTAAAAGTGTGAGACTCGGAAATTTATTTGAACTTTTTTCTCATTTTAGCGCTACCTAGAACGTATATTTAACACCTGCTATGAAGATGTTAATGTGCCTAATGGAGAGTTTATCTCTCCCGCAAGCTGAAGATTGGGAGACGCAAAAAAACTCCATCGTGAATAACATTGCAGCAAATGTTCGTTGTTATTCAAACGTGTATTTCACCGACAACGCGGGTCGAGGAGTGTTTTGTATGCGGTGTGTTAGAGATGCTGCAGGACCGTGGATTGTTGAGGGGAGTCATCAAGAGGCTCGGTAGAGCCTCGAGCCAAGTACATTAAAAGAAATTTTAATGCGCGCGGCGCGAGACTCTGACAGAGTCAAAGAGTATATTACTGATCATTATTATTAAAAATTAATAATAATAATAACAATTAATAATTATAATTACCTATTATTTCAATTAATAATAATTTTTATTATTATTATACTTAGTTGTATGACTTTTTCAAATAATTATTTCAAGATTTAAATATTAAAAATGAATAAGACGTTAAACGGTTGCAATAGTCACACTTACGATACTGTTGACAATCTATTATTACTAACAATGAGATTATATCTTAATCGAAGATGTTTATTCATAGTTACATAGTAGTACAGATCACATAAAAACCTAGACTTGGTGGATATCGCAACAAAAGTCAAGCACACGCACTCTAGCGTCGGTTTGAGGAATCAAAATCTGTTCCAGCAAGGACCATAGCACAATGCCGAATCGTGCAGCACTGTGCGACACAGTGCGTTGTAATTGGAAAGCACCCACTGCAAGGCCGTCGCGCTACGAAAAAACAGGTAGCCTCCACATTCTGTAACTTTTCGATTCTAAACCGATCGGATCGACTAGTTTTCTTGGTATTCATTTTTCTTGCAACTTGATTCGCCGCCGGGGTCAGATCCTTATAGATAGTAGTCGATCCGATCGGATTCAAAGCTGCTTTGCTTTTAGGTAAATTTTGTGATATAGATCGACGCAAGCTATATTATTGGTCAATTCCCTTGGATCCGATAAATCGTATTGTTTTGTGTCAATCTGTGTCAAAAAATTCGTCTTTCTCTTCTTCTCCAAAAAATTAGTGTAGAAGGAGAGCAGCCAAAGTTGCTGAATAGAGAACCAGGGGCGAAACGGCGGAACGAAACGGAACGCTGCATGTGTATACAAAAGCGCCATATATTTAGCCCCTCATCTGCTCGGACTGAATTGATTCTTGTATTAATCATTTATACGTCATTTGTAGGTGATTGATAGCCCATTCCGGACGTTCGATAGTCATCTGTTGATTAATTATGATCGAAACAAAGCTGCTAGTGAATTTTAATATTTTTAGCCTCTTATCACTGTTATGTCGCAGCCAGTAATCTAGTATTTTTGATAGATGTCGCCACCTCGCAACGCGCTAAAATTCAAATGGCAGGTTGATCGATTATTCTCAATAAAATAATATGAAATAATTATTTTACCGTCGAACTATTTCGCGCGAACTTTTGCTGAATAGAAATAGGTACAGAGCACGCTGACAGCACAGGAAATCATAAATCTAACCCTCGAGCTACAGATATGTTAAAGCATAAAAGAGGACCCTTGAAACTGGGTCCCATTGTCTATACTTCCCCCGCACTAACTTTCCAAAAACCATCCCAAGTGCGAGTACCACTTGAGATCCAGATGCTGTCCAGACCTGGCGACAGTCCGGCGGGCTCCGAGCCGAAGGAAATGCGCGGAAATAAGAAAGCGTCCCAAGCGCTCAAACCACGTGGGTAAACGCGCGGGTAAAGAAAGCGGGCAAGCATCTCAAGGAGGAGTACGGCCGTAAGGCCCGGGCTCCATGCGTGGGGAGGGGCGCTCTGACGTAGCTGCCCCCTCCGCCAGCATGGTGCGTGTAGAGAAAGAGTATGCATAATGTAAGAACGTGTGAGATATACATGTAAGCACGACAGTATGTGTGAATGTCGATGCTTCGGTGGGCCCTCCACCCTTGGAGACCCTCCAGAGAAAGGGACACTTCTATCCTAACTTTCGAGTAAGGAAGTTGGACATACAATAAGCAAATATTGTTCCTTTGAATAAATTAGTCGAAGTTGCTCTCCCATATTTAATCATAATACAGTTTACCATTTCATTTTAAACCTCATTTCTTTGCCTATTCCATTGAATCCTACCAATATTAATTAGAACAGTTTAGTAAATTCGCAATCTTATTTCGCTGAAGTGTCCATTAGGACTTTGGCGACTAACGGACTCACGATCCATTTGAAGGTGACGCCTTGAGTATCACTAGTTTCGCTCAGGACGTCACATCACCCCCAATTATTATCGAATTTGATTTTTTATACTTGCAATCGTTTGTTGGTCGTTTGTAGATGTCAAGTGGTGCTTGATAGCGCATTCCCGTTGAAATTGATTATAGGATCAGTTCTAGGGAATTTCCGCTGACGTATACGGGTAGCGTCTAGCGGCGTGACTCATTTTCACCATGTGCAATAAATCAATCAATTAATAAACTTAATTTCGCGTGTAATCGTTTGCTGGTTGATTGTAGATGTTCGACAATGCATCGCCGACGTTTGATAGCCAACGGATCATCTGAAAAATAATTCATAAGATGAAAAGCGCAATTGATGGGCACCAACTTATTCCCAACAGGTGTACGATGAGAACAAAAGTCGAAAAATAAAGAATTTTGTTGTACGTCACAATTGCGCGTTTATTGCCCGTAATAATTACATCATCTTTATTTTCAATCGCTTCGTCGTAATTTTTACGAAATAAAGTTATACAACATAAGTTAGCCGATGATATCTGCGCTCGGCTGAGAGCTAACCTCAAATTCTACCGCGAGCCGGTGGAAATGGATATTAGGGTTGAACGCATCGGAAAACAGCTCTTTTCCCTGGAAAATATGTCTTACAGAAACCGTACAGACCTTGTGTATACGTTAAACGATACGGATTTTGTGTTCGGTTTTGATACGGTTGTGTACGGACGTACGATTTCAGCTCGGCTGTATAGGCGCTCGCACAGAAACGTATATCAGATACCCGTACAAAAGTTCCGCCGCGTACACAACCGTACACATTCAAAATTCATTTTTGTACGATGTTCCTGTACGATATTATGAACGTTTGTGCAGATGTCCGTACATTATTTTTTCCGGGGTTATTGTTGTCAGTTGCTTTCCTTTCATTTTCAATCGCTTCGTCGCAATATTTGCGAAAAGAAATGAATAAATGAGTTGGACAACGTTGGACGATAATCGCCAAGCTAAACAAGCTCGTTTGACAGTTAACCTCAAATCCCGGAACTTTTTAGTCTGTTAGGCTTATTTCGAATAAATGATGCCAAAATAATCATTTTCTGATTTCTCAGCCCTTAATGCTCATTTCTATCATGCTATCTTGGGATTTGAGGTTAGCTGTCAGACCAGCTTACCCAGCTTGGTGATCATCATTCATCAATCATTTTATTACGCAAAATCTATGCAGGAGCAATCAAAAATGGATCAAGAGATTGAGTGGTAAAAAAGCAATCATTTTCTGTTTTTCTTTTTTTAACCTTTAATATCCATTTCCATCATCCCTCACTGGCACTAGAGATTGGGCGGTCAATAGCGTTTGGCCAGCTAGATCATCACACAATCTTATTGGTTTCATTGATCTTATTTCGATTCGCAAAAACTACGGGGAAGCAGTTGAAAAAAAAGGTAGAGCAATCAAAAGCAATAAAGGAGCAGCTTTGTGCCGGGAAATTCTTTATTTTTAACTATCTCGCATCATACACCTGTTACGATCAGTTGCTATCCTTTTCGCTTTCTATGCTATAATTCATTTTCATGAATGTAACGTTGGCTATCAAACATCGGAAATACATTATCAAATAATTATCAACGATCAACAGACGATTGCACGTAAAATAAAATTCGATTATTTTATTGAAAGGAGTAAAAATCAGTCATGCCGCCGGACGCTACCCTCATGCACTAGAGGGGAATTCGCTAGGAATGATACCTTAATTGTGATTGTAATCAATTTTAATGGATGATAACTTAATCATGAATCGTCGAGAATACGTGATCAGTCACAAAATCACACCTACAAACGACCTACAGAGGATTGCACGTGCAGAAAATGAGATTTCAAGTCAAAATAGTAAATGGCCATGTATACACTGAGCTGATTTGATGCGAACCAAGTACCGAAACAACCAATCAATGGAAATGATCTAGTAAGTTTCCCGCGGAGCTCTGAATATGATTGGTCGTCTCGGTACTTGGTTCGCATCAAATCGACTCGGTGTATACATGGCCAATAAGGAGATGACAGTCGGTTAGTGAGAGAGTTCATCAGCAGAAATTCCCTAGGGCTAGAAAAGTTACCGGGACTAGACCCCAACTGAATTTTGTTTAATTTTTTTCGGAAAATTTCTTGAGGGTGCCGTCCCATGTTCACACGGATCGACGAAACACGGAAAGGTGGAGCATATTATAGACGAAAGTTACTAGAATCCGTGCTCCGTTGATTTCGTTCCTTCGCTTTTGTACGAAACGGATGATCCGCCCGGAACTGGTTACTTTTCAATGAATTTCACATCAGTTTGAAATCAACGCTCCATTTAATGACGTTAATATTTTACAACAACGCTTATAACGCTTTATACAATCACGATTTTATACTTTCGAAAGATTTTTGTAAACGTGATTTTGGTAGAGGTGGGGGTTACCAGATCCGGCGTTCCATTCCTTGACGACTTCTTCTCGGGCGTCCCATGTAGCTAAGTCACGGAACGGAATGCCGTGAAGTCATCTGTTAAGTTGTTGAATGTTGAATTATAGATGCTATTTATAATTTTGTATGGCCGAATGATACATAATTCAGGCATATCCATACAATAATCTGAATGAAACAGACTATTGAAGCTAAATGGCATAAGTATAGCTCCGTTCCGTCACTCCGTGCGAATTCGCGACATGGGATAGCCGAGATTTTGCATACACGGAACGGAATCGGAAAGTCACTAGAATTCGTCTGCATTCCGTTCCGCCTTTCCGTGTGTGACGGACTGAGCGAAACTAGTGATACTCAAGGCGCCATCTTCAAATGGATCGTGGGTCCGTTAGTCGCCAAAGTCCTAATGGACACTTCAGCGAAATAAGATTGCGAATTTAATGAACTGTTCTAATTAATATTGGTAGGATTCAATGGAATAGGCGAAGAAATGAGGTTTAAAAATCAAATGGTAAACTGTATTATGATTAACTATGGGAGAGCAACTTCGACTGATTTATTCGAAGAACAGTATTTGCTTATTGTACAACTTGCTTACTCGAAAGTTAAGATAGAAGTGAGTCTTCTCTGGAGGGTCTCCAAGGGTGCAGTAGAGCCCTCCGGAGCATGGACACTCACACATACTGTCATGCTTACATGCATATCTCACACATTCTCACACTATGCACACTCTTACTCTACACGCATCCATGCTGGTGGAGAGGGCTGCTACGTCAGAGCGCCCACCCATGGAGCCCGGGCCTTACGGCCGTACCCCTCCTTGAAAAGCGTTTCTGCTCTCTACCCGCGCGTTTACCCGTGGTTTGAGCGGTTGGGACGCTTTCCTATTTCCGCGCATTTCCTTCGGTTCGGAGCCCACCGGACTGTCGCCAGATCTGGACAACATCTGGATCCCAAGTGGTACTACTTGGATCGGTTTTTGGAAAGTTAGTTCGGGGGGAAGTATAGACAAAAGGACCCAGTTTTACGGGTCCTCTTGTATGCTTTAACATATCTGTAGTTCGAGGGTTAGATGTATGATTTCCTGTCCTGTATGAGTGCGCTGTACCTATTTCTATTGAGCAAGAGTTCTCGGGACATATATCGACGGCAAATAATTATTTCATATTATTTTATTGAGAATAATCGATTAACCTGCCATTTGAATTTTAGCGCGCTATAAGGTGGCGACATCTATCATAAATACTAGATTCTGTCGTGACATAACACGTGTTCCGTCGATCCGTGTGCACATGAGACGGCACCCCGACTGCAGCCTCACTGCACATATGAAAAATCAAATTTAATAAACGAATCGGCCTGTAAAAGAAAACATGGGTCAATGAAGTCTTAATATTACAGAAGCTTACCAAACGTAACCTTTTTCTATAACTCGATACAATAAGTAGAAAAATTCCCGCTCTGCTGCCGAAATGAAAAATCAAATTTGGTGTAATTTTCAGCGCAAAGCATGTGGGAGTGGGATGCCACAACCCGCCGCTCTGAAGTTGGCGGTTGACGTTACAGGGACAATACTTTAGTTCACGCATGCGCGGACCGCCATATGAAAGTACGTTTGAGAATCTTTCCCAAGAAAGAAATTTTGTATTTTTTGTGGATAATTACAACAGAAAAGCCAACAGCGAGTAGGGACCAATTGGGAGCAAATTGAGAGCAATATTTTAGTATACCTGAAGACACTATAGTCTCTCCCCAAGCGGAGATTCGGGCTTCGGATGTGGATCTTAGATAAAAAAAATTCTAAAAAGTTTTTAGTTTTTTACGACCAAACGGTGCCGTAGCAATTAGAAAGAACTACGTATCCGGGAGGATCAATGAAGGAGCAATTCTTTAATGCATTATTGAAGTGAAAATATTTCAATCAGGCGCCAACTTCACGAGGGTGCCCCAGTTTTCGACGCGCTAAACAGCGTTAGCTGAATGCGACACTAGCGATACTGGCGGAAAACACGCAAAATACCTACAACTCGACACCACTGAAATATAACTATACTGGCTCTCGGTTCTGGGCGAGAGAGAAAGAAATTCGTGAGGCCCCCTGTCCTTGTCGTACAGTCCGTTCAAAAACTTCTGTCAAATCGTTCAGCGGAGTAGGGTTACCGCTTGGGAACTTGCGGACACGGTTTGTGGAGATTAGTAATGGACTGATTAAATATTGTTCTATTCGAATAATGAGTGATTCCAAGAGTTAATGTTCAACAGACAGTTTGTGTTGAAAATTTAAACAGCCACAAAAAAGATTGTATGACATTTTCTTTTAAAATCACATATTTTCTAGATAAATGCATAATTGACTTCAATTCCAAATGAGAATGATCATGTCTCAGCAGTCAATGAGAACGAAAACAAAAGGAATATGAATTTATAAAACTACGAAGTCGACTAAATTTATTCAAATTTATTGTATCGATAGTACAATAAAATACTGTGTAAATTCATTTCAAAAATTTTATATACAATTGAAAAAGTGCTGCGAGTACAAAAAGACACTCAGGGCAGAGAGGATTAACTTTTGAGTTAGATTATCTATCGCATGGTTTACTCCTCAGAGCGCATGCGCAGAGAGATAAAAAAGGACAGGTGGCCTCACCTTAGCAGTCTATCTCACAAATCCGTCTCACGCGTTCAGCCCTGCAGTGCCCCTTCCAGTATAGTTATATTTCAGTGCTCGACACGAGCCTCGTGTACGGGCGGCGGGAGAAGAAGTTAAACAAAGTTCGAATCGTGGTTTGAATCAGTAGGGTTTCACGTGGTTTCAGTGCACGCTTGAAACAGCGTGGAATGAAATTGTTGAAATGCCGCCCTGTGTTATCCACGGTTGTCAATCGGGCACAAAAAATGGGGAAAAAAGTGTCGTTTTTTTACCCCGCGGACTGTAAGTGAATATCACGGAATATTTTTCTTTTTCATGTAATAAACTCGACATTGCAGGTTAAGTATACATAACTTTTTTTTTAAGGGACCAAATGTTACGTGCCTGGTCAGAAGTCATTGTTTCTGAAGGGAATGTATTACTAAAAAAGGATACAGTTTGCGAACTTCATTTCAAAGAAGAAGATATTGAAGAAGATTATATTACAAAAATGCCTGACAGAACAGTGCATCGGATGCGCAGAGGAAAAGCGATTCTGAGAGAAGGGGCAATACCTTGTATTTTTACTACCAACACTGCACTTCGACGAAGCTTTAAAAAACCTCCAGCTGAGGATAAAGAGAATTGTCATTTAGAATTGAATGAAACAATTGTTGGGGAAATTATTTCGATACAATTGTTGACAATATTGAATTTATTCCACTTCCTTCTCCGTACTGGTGTGTGAAAGTTTTTTCTACTTTTATTGTTTGGGAAGTTTGTACCGAAGATTTCATGAATTCGTCAAAGCGTGTAGTATTACATCCAGACTGTACGGTTCATGTACGTGTTATTTACTTATTTTTTCGCTTCATGTTATATTAACGGTTCAGAGATTTATTGTGAAAAGATTATGTACGTTAACAAGAACTATCATTTCGGTTCATAGGTTTACATTCAAAATAGACAAGTCGAAGCACATATGCATGGGATAAGTACAATTAACGATTTAATCAAATTACTAGCAAAAATTTCGAAATTTCTCCCCTGTAATGCCAGTGATAATCAAAGGTATTTGAAACGTCACATAATTCCTTAAATGTAGATGGTAGGTGAAATAATCGAGCACATTCTTTCAGAGCAACAGACTGCAAAGTATATGTCTTCGAGAAAGATAAATGCAAAAGAGGCAGACAAACAAAAACTTGTCGGCCTTGCAAAAAACATCAGAATTCAATGCGAAGAGGAATAAGAAAAACTGGATCACTATCCAAATTCTATAATTCAAATAAAACACTCCGCAATGAGAATAAAATGTGAAGCGCAAGAATCGAAGATTGCGGCGGAAGGTATGACTATAGCAGCGTTTGGTATATGCATTTCTTAGCAATCGGAGCTCTTCTGTTTTTTTTTCATCATGAGTTAAAAAAAGATAGAAGAGCTCCAATTGCTTAGAAATGTATATACCGAACCCAGCATATATTTGCTGCATTCGGTATATGTATTTCTGAGCACTCGGAGCTCTTCTATCTTTTTTCAACTCATGTTAAAAAAAGAGATAGAAGAGCTCCAGTTGCTCGAAATTTATATACCGAACACAGCTAATATATTATCTCATTCATTTTCTGTAATTGTAAATAATGCGACACTCATTGAACAAGCTATACCTTACAGAATCAAATACTCAAAGAAAAAGTTCAAAGTATGCGAGTCATATGTGCGAATTTAAAAGAAGAAGCAATCCGTGAAGCAATCGCCACGTTGCCTGAAAAAGAGAAGTTAGCTGTAGAAGCTTGCTTATCAGCAGCAAGATGTAAAAGCAGTAACGGTATTCGATACACCACACAATGGGTCTATGAGTGTCTCCTTCTACGCATCAAGAGTAAAAAAGCGCACTCACATCTCAGAAGACACAAAATACTGACTCTGCCTTCTGTTCAAACCTTACATTGATAGATGAAAATTATCAGAGGGACTTATGGATTCCAAGATTACGTATTTGAAGCTTTAAAACAGAAGACAGCCAATATGTCACCACAAAGTGTACGAGGTGTGTAACGCATAATAAAACTTGGATGCAATCGGAAATATCAAAAGGTGCAACTTGTTCTCTTAGAATATCTGTATTTTACAGGTGTGCTTTTACTAGATGAAATGAAATTATCTAAAGCCCTGAAATTCAACGCGCAAACTCTTCAATTTGTAGGGTTTACGAACCTAGGGAAGTATACACCTGAACATCAAAAGGGTACAAGAGGAGATCATGCCTTAGTCATTATGTTCCAACCTTTTAGAGGAAAGTGGGTGCAATCATTAGCATGTTTCTTGAGTGAGGGTAGTGCATCGGGCAGTGTTCGAGATAAACTCATAATAGAGTGCATAATTTTGGTAGAAACTGCTGGCTTACATATTGACGCTGTAACAACGGATGGTGCGAGTTGGAATAGATCCATGTGGAATTTGTTTGGGGTAGACAAAGAAACTGTTAGTGTACCGCATATTGTGGGTAACAGTCGTCGACTGTGGTTTTTGTCAGATTTTCCCCATCTGATCAAATGCATCAGAAATTTTTGTATCAAACATTTCAAATACGATCCAATTTCGGTGAGTAGATTACAGAGAATCACTGCTATATAACCACGAAGCTTACATACATGGAGAGGAGACGGTTATTATCATCGGAAAATACTCTTTTTGTAAAGCTTGAAATTCTTGAAGCATTGGTTTGCATTATTACTGATCGAAGATCCAGAATCATATAATGTGAAAGTTAATTTTAAACTGCGAAAGGAACACATACAGCCAAAATATTTCCAAAAGATGAATGTAGCCATGGCATTCCAAGTATGTTGAAAATAATTTTTTTACAATACATTAATGTAAGACGTTATTATAACTTTTCTGATTTTAATATCGACTACAGTTCTTCAGAGTGACAAACGCTTTCGAAATTTGTATGAATAGGCATGAAGACCTAAAAGATTGTGAGGGAAGTATACAATTATGTCGACGCATTAAGGATCTCATAACGGCAATGAATAGCCGAACTCCATCGACTGCTTTGTCCAACGGAAATAAATCTTCGCAGGTACAAGAATTTCTGAAATACTTGTTCAAACTATAAACATGGGATATTGCTTTATTTTAGCCAGAATTTGTCTGTATCCTTACTGATACAAACATGTTTCAGATAATAACTGAGTTCCTGGACTATCTTGAAAAATGGGAGAGTATAACAAAGGAAAATGGCCACGAGTTTATTACACAAAATTATCATTACGGGTTGATAATATCTTTGAAAGCTACTCTGCAATTTGCACCTTTCTTGTTGATAAATGCGGCTTTGACTACCTCATGACAGCGCGTCTGAATCAAGATAGTTTAGAAGTACGTGTAATTCTTATTATCAATGCACTCCCATGACTTTGTCAATCGTTATGATTATTGCGAAAAATCATTTGATCAAAATCGGTTTTTACAGCGCTTCTTTGGAATGATGCGTGGTTCTTGCGGGTCTAATGATCATCCTGATGCAAATCTCTTCATACAAATGTATCGCTTGATTTCGACATATTCTCTCGTCAATCCGCCAAAAGGCTGCAACGTAACAGGTGCAGAACTTCTGGATGTTTTGTTAAGCATGAAAGAGATTGGAAATATCGATGTGAAGAAGGAACAATTCGAGGCCCAGATTGACACAATCCTTGATACAGGATGTGGATCAAATGTTCTTAACAATGCTGTAACGCTTATACAAGACCACGACTATTGCGAGTCAGAAGCATCGAGTTATGCGCTTTCCTATATATCTGGATACGTTGCGCGAGAGAGTTCTAGATTTGCAAAATTCATATGCAAAAGTAAGCCAGTACTTTGTACTGAATGTGTCGCAAGCTTAGTTTTATCACCTACCGATGTTATTCCAGAAAGACACAAACTCATCGGTATGAAGTCTCAAGGCTATCTAAAACATCCATCACTAAGTCTATATAGTTTGATCGAAACTCTTGAAACAGCCAACATTGAAATAATAAAGACTGCAGATATTAATCCGGACATCATTTTCCAAGTAACCGATAAGCTCGAAGATCTAGATCAGATATCTTTAGTTGGGTGCGATCGACATCAACTACTCCTTACACGCCGTATTCTGGTTTTTTATTTGACAATACGGATGCACTTTATTTCCAAACAATCAAATAAAAATGATGAAGCCGAGCGACAAATGGCCCAGGAAAAACGAAAATCAGCTAAGATGGTTAGCGACCCGGACGGCAATGTGCAACGTGGAGCCAACGTAATACCTAAAAAAAAGCCTGTTAAGAGAAAAAGTCCTCCTGAACTGATAGAAGTTTCGGGAACAAGAAGGAACTGTCAATAAACCAGACCACCTGTACAGATTAAGGTGCTATTAAAGACCCATTCGCACCGATTGTTGTTTATTGTTCAACGTATTGTTATCATTCGGAAACGCGATTCGTCGCTACTCCTACAGCACATATCCGATTTGGATGAAACTTTTTCGATTGGATGCAGTATTTTGGCAGAAAGTGGCTGAGTATTTCATCTCCACGAATTGTCGGAGAGTTCTATCAGGAATTCAAGTTTGTCCAATCTTCCCAACGAGCAAACCTGACCTAACAACTAGAAACTCCCTAAAACTCTGAATTCTCTCAAAATTTTAGCGAGATGAAATAGTTAGCCACTTTCTGCTAAAATACTGCATCCAATCAAAAAAGTTTCATTCAAATTAGTTGTTTGGTATTCGCTCTGTGCGCGACTTCAGCGCCATGGTATGGTTGAACTACAGGGGGCTATTGTAATATATTTTACTAAGTATTGAATGGCTGTCAGTAATAATAATATCGAATGATAAATAAAAAAATGCTTTTTTAATTAAAGGGAATATTTATAATAAATATTTGTTAATGTAAAGTGTTCTTGTGCATTAAAAAATAAAATGTAAGTATAGTTAATACTGAAAAAGTAGCATAGAAGTTAGCACACATAAAGATAGGTTAACTGAAATCAAATAAAAAGAAAATAGAGAAAAATTTTTTTTTAAATTAAAATTATAAGAAAACTTGAATAAACATTTAATTATTTTTTTTTTTATAAGTAAATTTAGATTGAACGAAATTACCAAAATATTTTATTGTTTCAAAATTCTACAAATTAAAAGTGCTGATTGTTTTTGAGTACAAAAAAATAGATTATGTTTGCTAACTAAAATTAACATATTACAATTCAATAATAAATCTGAGAAAAATTGTTAATCGATTAAATTTATCATTTTTATTTTTAGATTTGGATTTAAAATGGAAACCATAATAAAAACGGGATTTCAATCAATTTCAAACAGCAGCTATCCATTTTTTCCTTTGATTTATTTTCCAACTTGCTGTTGGAAATTTATAAAAATGACAAGCACTTTTTCTACCTGTATTCTTACAACTTACAACACAACAACTTTTGTGACTCATTTTATGTTATTTTATTTAAATAAATTTTAAATAACAATTCACTTGTATATTTAGCTAACTCGAAACATAAAAACAGCCCCCCGTAGTATCGGATATAGCCACGGGTAGCGCTGACGGTAAATCAGTTTCTCCCCACCATGGCTTCGCACTGAGCGAATAGGAGTAGTGACGAATCGCGTTTTCCAATGACAACAATGCTTTCGACAATGAGTAAGAATGGGCGCAAATGGGTCTTTAATAGCACCTTAAGAGGCCATTGGAGACACATTGTGTTCAATAATTGGTGACAATGCATTGAACAAGACAATCTAACCTAGCTAACATAGGGAATATTCATTTTTCATCAAATCTAATAAATATTTTTATTATAATTCGCCTCAAGGGGAATTTTGACTTGCTATCTTAGGTGTACAGAAACCGTTTTGAAAACGAAAATAGTAGTTTCCGGTAAACGACTTTACCGATTTTTATGAAATTTTGAGAATTCATTGAGTGTGATGGCAGAAAGTGGCTAAGTATTTCACTTTTTCAAAGTATCTAATAGATTTGATGAAAAACTAATATTCTCCATGTTACCCAGGTTAGATTACTAGCGGTGACTCCAAATGCCTCTTATGGTTAAGAAAAAAAAAAACAGTAGACTCATTTTTATGTAACATAGTATTGTTTAATTACAATACAATTACTATACAAGAATTGCGACCACATTTTTTAATGAGGCTGAAGCTCGCAGCCCATTCCTGCAGATTTATCGTGCCGTTTAATACTTGTGCCTGCTGTCTTCAGTATCATAATAATTAAATAAAATTCCATAAATCTACATCATTCAATTCTATATACATAATATAATTCCTATTCTTGAATCAAAATTTCAGTGTAGTCGATCGAATCTATTTTAATATAATTCAAAATTTCAGCAAATAACGAAATGCCTACGGCAATTCATCAACAGATTTTATAAGATCGGTTAATTGTGCTATACTCTGAAGTTTGATGTACGCAGACAATGGTACAATCTTGCTATCAATTATGACTTTAAAACTAAGATCAGTAAGTATTACCACTCTCTTTCTGACAGTCGCATCTGTCTCTATCCTTTGAAATGCACAAAATGACTCATTACCTTTCAGATACCACCAATTATCAGAAGGTATTTCTGTTTCGTACCCTAGAATAGGTGTTCCAGGGGCGTATTATTTTCTCGTCGTGTGTAATAAACCAGATTTGAAACAAATCAAGTAATTTATTCAAAATAGGGTTTACATGTATGGCCGTCGTCGTTAGTACGACTTGGTAATACTTTGTGATTGGGTTTATCTAAGCTAACTAATATTAGTGAAGCTAACTTAAACTGAAGTGTTATTAATGTACAACAAACTGAAGTGCGTCTGAGGGAATCGCGAGGAAAGAACCGGGAGGAGTAGTGCCCTCGACGACGGTTCCTTAGCAACTACTTCTCTTTTACTTATGATAACTTAGCTCACCTAGGTATATACAAAAGAAAGGAAAATGTACATAGGTAGAACATATCGCGAGTGGGAGGAAAGACCAGGTATATAGCGAATAAGAACAATGGGACAGTATAGGACCCTTTTTGGCCTGTTCGACCACGCGGTTCCGGGAAGGCTGCAACTCACATTTGGCGACCAACTGTATGCTGTCCGATGCGTAAAAACCCGGGCCAGATATTGTAAAGTACCCTTCGACTATTGCTAGAAAGCGTTATCATTGTCTCAGGGCACGTAGCCGCGAAATACGGGTATTGTCTTGCCAGATGTGGTGCGATTGCCTGTGCCGGACTGCGGACTCGGAGTTGGCCTGGCCTGGGCCTTTCCCCCCTTGCAGATGTGTGGGAAAGCCCACGACTCCGCACGGTCGCTTCTTAGAAAATTAATTTTAAACTATAATAAACTGTACAACTAAATATTTCGGTACGCAGGACCGAACAATTTCTATCACATCCAAATTATTTTGTACATCTTGCGGAGAAAATACACTTCCTTCTGTTGCCATCATTGAATGGATCCTTCACGTCGAAACGTGGTCAAAACATCAGTGGGCATCCTGGGAGATTTCCTAAAACGTGGAATTCATATTTAGTTTTTTTAAATAAAGTAGTGGTGTTGAATCTCCTGCGTTCCCACTGATACTTGTTTTCAGCTTTCCACACGATAACAAATATCAATAGGGATGCCGGAGAAAAGTTTAAAATGTAAAAAAGTAAGGTTAGGGTTTGATTATTTTCTTGATTTAAATATTAAAGTAAATATTTTTTAACTTAACTTACCATTTGTTGAAGAATTTGTAGATGTCATGCACAACATATCCCTAGTCCCAATTAATCGTGGTTGAAACTTGTGCATCGTGTTTTACATAAAATTGTCAATATATGGACGTCCGCATGAAAGGGGCCCACTTTGTCGAATTAATTTCCGAGATAATCGCAGTTTTCCGTTTACGGTCTAGATCCTTGAATTTTTTCATTTTGCTTAGGTGCTTCAACCCCATGAAGCTGGGCCGGATCGTTATGAAGGATGAGACAAGCCAAAATACTCCGTAACCGTAATGTGCCGCACGGAGTGAAGGCCGAGACACAAGTAAGGTCGAGACGGATCACGGAGTAAAGGTCAGCGAAGCAGACCCAGCTAAGAGAAGAATATTCATTGAAAATTTAAATTTGGTCGGCTTAGAGAAACATATCATTTTTGAACACCCTTTTCCGACCTTGAGCTGCCATAACTTTCAAACTATTCATCTCAAAAACTTCGTATCGCTCTCATTCTGAAGGTCCGTTGATTCTCTAAAAACGGGATCCCTTGATACGGCATCGTGAATGCAACCGTTTGCTCGTAATATTTAAATGAACGAACCTCCGTACCATCAACGTCAACTTACGGAAAAACTAATAATTTTCTAATTATAAAAACAATATGATGCCAAACGGTATCACCGAAAGAAGACAAAAATAATTAATTGTTTGAGATTTATTTAACGAGCTGTTGTTATTAATATTAAATAACAGATTGTTCTATGCAATTGTTCGAAAATTTTGGTTATCGCATAAAATTCTCTATATTCTTACAAATCCAGGACGAAGATTTTTGAACATTGGAAAATTCTCCTTTCTGTTTGAAATTGAATTGTTTACTGACCAACTGTCAAAAACCCAGTTGGAGGGAAAATGAGAATACATTTTCGAATGGTTTTTTCGGGCTACACAATGGTATTTTTTCAAAATGTTATACCGGTGTTTAATTTGTTGTTTTTAGTCGACATGCCGTAAACAAAATTCAGATTCCAATTGACTACATCCGCATACATGTCTGTACATTTTAGAAAATAAACAAAATTCGTTAACAAGCATCTTAAGCCATTAATTGTTATTTTCAGCCGATTGAATCGTTACAGCGAAGCGCGGTATGACATACGGCGAAAATTTTCAGACTACAAATATGTATATGAGGTGATCTATACGATGGTAATGGTTGCTCGCACTTTCTCAATATCTCGATCGCTCGACGAGATGATTGTGATCCAAGCGACGACGCATAGCCCTACGCCAATTACAAAAGGTTTCCATCGTTTCGTGTTACATTATTCACTTTAGCTTGTTTGTTGTATGTCGAACGGTATGAGTCGAACGCTCGCCATTATGAAAATATGCTCGGAGGACGACAGTCGAGAAAATATTAATTCCTAATTAATGTATATACCTTATTAATATTTATTATTTTATATTAATCATTCTTTATTATTTATGTATACATAATTACGTTCCACGTGTCATTTGAGGAGGCACAAAAATTTAAAACATCATACGAAAAAGCAGGGATTCAAACTGCGCGCGTGTAAAGCGATTGAGTGTGCCTAAATCATTTACACGTGATTGCTGTGAGTTAGTGATCGACTGTAGCGCACCACGTGCTGGGTCAGCGAACCCGATACGCCTGTGAGCCGTGATCGTGTACGCACATCACCTACGAGGCACTCTTACATGTGTGAGTGAAAATCGGGCGATTTACGTCAGCGCCATCTCGTGTTGGGCCAGCGAAGCTCAAGTATACAAGCAGCTCTGTACAAGGAAAAGTAAATGAGCATACACCCACCACGCTGTCCGCACCTCTATACCCTTCACCCTCAACGTAATTGCTTGCTTCGATACCGGTCCACATCAAATCGGCTCTGTGTAAACATGGCTATTGAACACCAACAAACGACGATCAAACGATTGGACGTATAGGTATAAAATCGTATTTGATAATAATTAGCGGAGATGGGGGGCTAACATAACTTAAATTCCCTAGCAGTTTTGTTTTAATTTTAATTAATAAACGGATCACCAACAATCGTTGGGAATGGACTAACAATCACCAACAAACGATGAACAAACGATTAAAAAAGAATTAAGCTGATCTGAGCAGATGAGGGGCTAAGTATATCGTTGAGTGTAGAAGGGTATAGAGGTGCGGACGGCGTGGTGGGGGTATGCTTATGTACTTTTCCTTATATACAAGAGCTTTGCCTCCCTACTCGGAGATGGCGCCCACAAATTTTGCTCCATTTTACGCACACATGAGAGACCGTCGTGTATATGAGACCTGACACATGCGACCGGCTCACCGATGAGCCGAGCTTCCCTCCCAACCGCTTGGTGCGCTACCGGCGTGCTCAGTTGGCCGCCCGCCACATGGAGCGCCACGGTCGGTTACCAACACATGCAACAATTACGCGTAAACGCCATACAATACATCCCAATCTTTTCACCGACGACGGTGCTTTAAATTCGTCACTGCTAACTGCTTGGAAAAATCTAATGTAAGATGATTCTACTCCGGCGCGGCGCGGCGGCCCGCGTTCAAAATTGGCATCCGGATCAATTGAAAAATCGATAACTCGGTTATTATTGATTCTGCAACTAAATTTCTTGTCTCATTTTACGCGGAAAAACTTCAAGTTTTTCATTGTAAAATGAAAAGACGCAAAAAATATTAACATTTTAATTGTTTATTCGCCAAAAACTGGAAAATTCCGAATTTCCGCTCCATAATATTGCAGCTGGAATTATCAAAAATTCCCCGCAGTGATGAATTGCGATAACGATGCAGATTGCAATAATTCGCACGACTCGCAGTCTCGCAGGTTCACTACCATGAATTGATGAAGAAAATGTTGTAGCATGCATTGTCGAATAATTCGTTCATAATGATTATCTTGAAGAATGATGTCGGGATGCTTGTATCACTTGAGCCCCCTCGCCTCTCACAATAGAATTATTATAAACAATAATAACTGTTAATAGTACATGAGGGATTTCACGTGGAGCGGGACACTATAATAGGGCTTCGTCACCTTTGATTTCACTTCTCTTTTAGTCATTTTTTGTGCGCAATTTTTTTTATGGTAAAATTTTACAGATTATCTTCAAAATGTCAATTTATCGTTAAATAAATCTTCAAAAATATAATTATTCTCGCGTATGCTACGGTCAATGAAAATCTAATTTGGACGTTACTATGAAAATATTGAAATCTAAATGTTTTTCGCTTTTCATTCCGTTTCATTATTTAATATAAATAAAATACTCGCAATCTGTGATGATAATCCTTTTCTATATCTGCAGCGTTCAAACAATGTATTGTGTTTACGAAAATACTGAACAACATTGTATGGGGATTGTGGATGGGTGGTGTCGTCCCCCGTCCACCTATCGCGACGTTGCTCACACGCTTTCGTGACAATGATATCCTTGCACGATTGAACGCAAGACGTAGTCCAGCCGAGTAAGCATTGACTCCTATTATTTTTGAGAACAGGTTCGACGATTTTTTTGTAGGTAGATTTGACCTCGACCAAGAAGCCCGTGATTTGGCCTGTATATAGAATTGACAGAATTGACATTATTTTTTAAATAAAATTATTTTTTCTCAGTTTTCGGAAAAAAAAATTGACGAAAATAAAAAACTCATGACATATTCCGATTGCTGAGAAAAAAATTATTAGGTTTAAAAAAAAAATCCTACGATAATTTTTGCCGGAGATATTCTTTTAACGACTGCCGTTCGACCGCCGGCTCTCGTATGCCCCCCACCGCGTCGCCGCGCCATCGTTTGACGTTGCAGCGCCGCTGGAATACGACGCCTCGCGTTTGCCTTGATTCACTAATTAATTTTGACAAAAATAGAGCTCAAATCTGAATTAAAGAATTCATGGTTGACCCTTGAGGTATGGACGAGATATAGTATTCTTTTCAAACCTTAATATTATTAACATTGATAATAAATCGCAAATTAGTAAGACAAGTGTAACTCCGGTTCTAATAAAGATGAAGAGGTTTTTTTTCAAATTTCCGTCCCAAAAACAGGAATAACAATATTAAACAATTTTTTTCGTAAGTCAACAATTTCACCATTAATCGTATTTGTTGAGTAAGAAAATTTTATTTACTTTTTTCTCGACCTTTGTCGATGGAAATTTTTATTTTTTTATCGCATTAATTATCTCCATATCTGTAACTACTACGAGAATTCTTTTTTATGCTGTAACCCCATTGGCTCCGATTCTATTGGTACCCAACGTTTTTTTTCGAGAATCATTATTTGTTGCCATAATATACAAGATAATCGAATAATTTTTGGACTGAGGCTAAACTAACAAACATTTTTTGAATTAACATTTTTTTTTTCTTAAACATGAGGATGAGACCTACAACTTTTATATTAAACATTTTTTCCTCACGCACATAACAAAAAAATAAAAAATAAAAATTGCGATTTTTTTTTCTCTAACATTATTATAAACAATGTTCTGTCAATTCTATATACAGGCCAAATCACGGGCTTCTTGGTCGAGGTCAAATCTACCTTCAAAAAAATCGGCGAACTTCTCAAAAATAATAGGAGTCAATGCTTACTCGGCTGGACTACGTCTCGCGTTCAATCGTGCAAGCATATTATTGTCACGAAAGCGTGTGAGCAACGTCGCGGTAGGTGGACGGGGGACGATACCACCCATCCACAATCCCCTTACAATGTTGTTACCAATTGCATTGATTTCAGTATCCTCGAAAACACAATACATTGTTTGAACGCTGCAGATATACAAAAGGATTATCATCACAGATTGCGAGTATTGTATTTATATTGAATAATGAAACGGAATGAAAACGAAAAACATTTAGATTTCAATATGTATATAGTAACGTCCAAATTAGATTTTCATTGGCCGTAGCATACGCGAGAATAATTATATTTTTGAAGATTTATTTTACGATAAATTGAAATTTTGAAAATAATCTGTAAAATTTTACCATAAAAAAAATTGCGCACAAAAAATGACTAAAAGAGAAGTGAAATCAGAGGTGACGCGAAGCCCTATTATAGTGACCCGCTCCACGTGAAATCCCTCATGTACTATTAATAGTTATTATTGTTTATAATAATTCTATTGTGAAAGGCGAGGGGGCTCAAGTGATACAAGCATCCCGACATCATTCTTCAAGATAATCATTATGAACGAATTATTCGACAATGCATGCTACTACATTTTCTTCATCAATTCATGGTAGTGAACCTGCGAGACTGCGAGTCGTGCGAATTATTGCAATCTGCATCGTTATCGCAATTCATCTCTGCGGGAAATTTTTGATAATTCCAGCTGCAATATTATGGAGCGGAAATTCGGAATTTTCCAGTTTTTGGCGAATAAACAATTAAAATGTTAATATTTTTTGCGTCTTTTCATTTTACAATGAAAAACTTGAAGTTTTTCCGCGTAAAATGAGACAAGAAATTTAGTTGCAGAATCAATAATAACCGAGTTATCGATTTTTCAATTGATCCGCATGCCAATTTTGAACGCGGGCCGCCGCGCCGCGCCGGAGTAGAATCGTCTTACATTAGATTTTTCCAAGCAGTTAGCAGTGACGAATTTAAAGCACCGTCGTCGGTGAAAAGATTGGATGTATTGTATGGCGTTTACGCGTAATTGTTGCATGTGTTGGTAAGCGACCGTGGCGCTCCATGTGGCGGGCGGCCAACTGAGCACGCCGGTGGCGCACCAAGCGGTTGGGAGGGTAGCTCGGCTCATCGGTGAGCCGGTCGCATGTGTTGGGTCTCATATACACGACGGTCTCTAATGTGTGCGTAAAATGGAGCAAAATTTGTGGGCGCCATCTCCGAGTAGGGAGGCAAAGCTCTTGTATATAAGGAAAAGTACATAAGCATACCCCCACCACGCCGTCCGCACCTCTATACCCTTCTACACTCAACGAGTATATGGAGCTGCCAATCCCTAGCGTGAACGTTAACGTCTGCGTCCATTGTAAACCGTGCTGGAGAGTCAAATACCGCGGCGTGCCGCGACAACGGCGAGTGGCCGTCTTGTATTCACGATAAAATGCCAGAACTTGCGGCGAGCAGAAAAACAGTATATCATTGAATCGTTGTAAACAAAATCTTTAATATTTATATCGTAATTATCTTTTTTGAAACTTTTTTTACTCTCACATTAATATTACATACAATGTCAGATGGGGAGGATGACTTTATGTGCGAAGAAGAAGAAGACTACGGTTTGGTACGTTGCTGTAATTTACAAAAACCGCAAACCAAATTTTAACCTAACCTCACAATCTAACTACACGATTATCGGCGTATTCCACTATTCAAAAAATTTCAACCAATTATTCTTTTTTTGTTCCTCTCTTTTTCATTATCCCTTCGAGTTATTTCATCCAAGTTTATTCTTCTAATTTTCTTTGTCTCTCACTGGAAATATATTACCACGCCTAAATGAATATTGTAAAGCTCGCTTAATGTTGATAAATGTCTGATCACTTTGACCAATCTTTTTTTATATCATCGTTATTAGGAATATTCTGAGGATTCTAATTCCGAGCCAGATGTAGATTTAGAAAATCAATACTATAATAGCAAAGCGCTGAAGGAAGATGATCCCAAAGCAGCGTTACAAAGCTTTCAAAAAGTTCTCGATCTCGAGGGCGGAGATAAAGGCGAATGGGGATTTAAAGCGCTCAAGCAAATGATCAAAATTAACTTCAAGCTGGTGTGTATCAAGTTTTAACATTTTCAATGTGCAGCATGTTATTTTGAAGTCTCAAAAATCAAAGAACAAAGTCAAACAGTTTTATTTAGTATCTGAATGAATAATACAATATTGATATAAAATCAATAAACCGCACCTGAAAAGGTTAATTCCAATTGATGATCCGACTAAGAGGAGGATTTCCCCAACAGTGTGTAAATTCGTTTTTATGATTCGATAACAGGGAGTAAAATGCTGTTTCATACAACAGTAGGCACAAAATGAAAAGTTCAATTTAAGCCGATTTGATGCTAAATTATATGGTTTATAATTTTTTTAAAATTATTCTACGTGTTCATACAGGCTTATGATTATTATAATGTTGAAACTAATTTTAGAGAGTTTTCACAAGTATTTTCAAGAATACTGTCAACTCAGTAATAGTTTCTCCCTACATGCCAATCATTTTCAATTCCATTAATTGTATTGTACTGTTAATCAACTTTATTTGATGTTTTTCTATGGAATTAGATTCTTTTTCGTTTAGCGGGGGAGGGGGGGGGGGCTTTACCCTTTACCGGGGCTTCACTCCTGGGATGAAGCTGAAGCTAGCGGTCAGAATCAGCGGCTGCATGTGCTGTCGTCGATGAAAATGATGCAAAGAAACTCAAAACTTGAAAAAATTTATGAGTATCATAAAAAGCTAATACTTTCATAGATCTAAAGACACAAATCTGTATGGCGTCGTCCTATTTGAAAAAAGTTTAGCACGTCCGGCCGCTAACTCTGGCCGCTAGCTTCAGCTTCATGCCCCTGGGCCTCACCAGGGGTTTCGCCCCTCGTCCCCATTGGGCTTGAGGCCCTGGACCCATTCCTCTGCGGCATTCCACGCCGCACCTCTAGCCATCATTAGGTATATGATTGTATTACGGTCTTACCAAGACTACATGGCTGATATGCGGCCGAATTTTCCGCATACTGTTGCGAAAAATATCGCATGCATCACGGGTGTACGATTTACCCCCTCGTGTGATCGGTGCAGCCCTCGTATGTAAAATCGTCATTTATATCCTTGGTACTAATGTACTATTGCATCTTGTTCCTGGGTTATAATACCATGTTTTGATTCGCTTATGATGATCTTCGGCTGAGCGATGATGTATATTGTGTTAAACTGTTGGATTTTGTTCTTTGGAGTTACTGTATAGTTTTATCTTGATGTTAATGGAGATATATTATTGATATCTAGATGAGTGTGTGTGTTTTTTCTGAGAATATACTCAATTTACAAACGGTTATTGCATTGATTATTCTAGTCAAATTATAAGGAAATGATGACTCGGTATAAGCAGCTTCTGACGTACATAAAAAGTGCAGTAACGAGAAATCATTCTGAGAAATCTATAAACTCCATACTGGATTACATCAGTACATCGAAGAACGTTAGTATGAACTCTTATTTTCTATTCTATTCTGCTATTCTTGCTTCCCTCTTTTTATTTCTCTTTCTTTCTTGCCAATATCAGGTGTAATTGTTACGACAATGAAAAACTGGGAAAAAGGTATAGTCGGATAAGCATATGGTAAATGCGCTGTCAGGGTTTTATATCAGTCCTAGGTCATTTTGGTTATCATCGAAAATAAGTAACTTCACCACAGTTGCAGCTCTTTCAGTCCCTTCTACACGTCGGAAACTCAATCATCACAAAGATCGTCACGATTTGCCAAATTTTCATTGGCTAGGTAGAGATGAAGAATATTTTCTTCTCGCTGCATAGGAACCCTACTTCAAACGGTGGAATGCGTTTTAATAAAATAGTTACTTCCGGTTACACGTGAAGCTCAAATTTCATAGAGTTGAATGCTATTGTTTATTCGATTTTTTTCGGAATACTGTAAAGACGACGGGTTCAAAAGAATATGAGTGTTGTACAATGGGAGGGTATTGAGATTTGGCACGAGAGCGCCACTATAGATTCGGAACGAACGCAATCAGGTCAGCCTTATTGTTGTCCGTTTGTCGATGATCGGAATGATGAAAAATATGCATTGTGACATCAGTTTTCCAGTGACAGCTGACCCGATTGCAGTAGGTCAAACGGATGGAGTAGCTGCAACTGCCAAATCCCATAAACATTACCTGTGATTTGGCACGTAATTTAAATTGTAAAAGACAAAAAATTGTGGTTTTTCGATTTTGGACAACGGCGCACCATTGACAATTTTTTTCATTTTGAAAGAGAATTGAAAAATCTATCGATTTCAGATTCATCTATATTAGTGCAAAATCGATAAGGAATCGAAAATTCCATTTCAAATATTGAAACTGCTCTCAAAAATCGGCTTCCACCCCAGAATGGCTGAAACCTACGAAATTCGATGTATTCTGACTAGACCTTCACCCTCGATTTTGTCGCATATCGATCGGATGTGATGACCCAGGGAAAATTGGAAATAACGAAAAAAATATATTTTCTGAGTTTCCGACTTGTAGGAGGGATTGAAAGAGCTGCAACTGTGGTCAAGTTAGTTATCTTCGTTGACAATTAAAATGACCTAAGATCAATATAGCCTGACAGGGCATTTACCATATGATTATCCAGCTATACCCTTTGGCAATAAGCCGTAGAAAATAAAACGTCCAAGTAGCTGTGAGGCGAAGGAAACAAAAATCCCGTAATATTTTTCTGAAGTACCGAACATTGAAAAATTACGAAAATTCTAGATAAAGCTGGAGTTAGCAGAACATATGAACATACATTCGCTCGTACGAATTTGGTTGTTGAGATTGCTAATCGACATTAAAATTATTATTTGAAGGTTGGGTAAACACTGGAGCTGTCCTCGGGAAACAATAACATTGTTTAACCATGGTTGTTGATTGTTGTTGTAAAATTTAATGAGCAAATGATCACATTTTATACAACGATTGAACGATTTCCCGTTAAGATTGCGTGTAACTTTTTCAGAGTGTGAGCAATCAACCAAACTTCATATTTAGGATTCTTTTTTCATTATTTCACTCACTGTAATAATATCAACTATTTAAACAATAGTCGGAGGGAACTTTATTTTTGAGTATGCGATCTTCTGCTGCCAGTTATTCAATTCTAACTTTTTTTCTGAGGGTGAGCAATCGACCAAACGTCATATTTGGGAATCCATTTTTATTCTCTACCCAACTATGGTTGATAGAGATTGTTTGAACAATAGTGGGAGGGTACTTCGTTCTCGATTGCGCTATCTTTGCTAACTCGCTAACAGCTAGTCGCCTGTAACTTTGACTGAGGGTGAGCAAACGACGTCACTCGGCAGGATTGTTCAGGAAACTGCTCCGAATACGACCCGTACCGTTTTGTCGTTTGCTCTCCCCCTGAAAAAAACTCAGATTTACCAATAATTCTCAACTTCTCAGGTTCTTGTCAAAGAATATGCATAAAATTAGGACAAATTTGTTCAGCTCCTATACAGTTGTCGAAAATTTGTACAAATTTTTACAAATTTGGTAAAAATTAATTAGGTTTTCCGAAAATTATACAAAAATTTGAGGAAAAATGTTTGGAGACTAAATATTATGGAAAATCAGATGAATTATTAAATTCACTTTAGGACTTTGCAATTGTGGAAAATGTGAACAACAAAGGGAGTTGAATTTTCGCCGTAAAAATGTGACAACAAAAACTCTTGGAGAAGTTTTCGATTGCCTGAAAATGATATGAAAGGGCCTAGTCAGGTGGACATATTAAAATTGCCCCTAGAGTTTTTATAGAAACACGTCAATTGGTACATTATTTAAGATTTTTACAGATTTTTCGAGCTGGTGCGTGATTTTGAATAAAAAATAAAATAAAACCCGTTTTTGTTTCACTATTTCTGGAGGTTGATCAACGTGTAGAAATTTTAGTCCAGTCTTAGCACTTTGCACTCGTCATCACTACTACAATGAACGAATATGTCCATGGTCCAGTGGAATATCGCAGTAACTCGTGGCTGGCTCCAAAACCGTACACTCTACTGAAAAATTATCTGAATCAAATAAACAGTACTTCCAATAAACATATAAATGGTTTTTCACTTTGAAACAATATTTCTCTCAGAATGACATTTAATTACTCAAACCGAACGAATATTGGTCTGGAATGAATAAGTGCTTTCTTGGCACTATTGGAAGCAATATTCATTGCATTCAATCAAATTTGTTTCTCAGTGAGAGTATCTTGCACTCAGCTCCAAAACCGCAATATCTCCCGGAAATATTTT
This sequence comes from Phymatocera aterrima, assembly GCA_963170745.1. NCBI lineage: Eukaryota > Metazoa > Arthropoda > Insecta > Hymenoptera > Tenthredinidae > Phymatocera > Phymatocera aterrima. The sequence continues at coordinate 12,310,588 of OY720665.1, read as the reverse complement.
TTGTCTTGAATCTTAATTTTGAGTTAGTATTAATGACGAATGCAAGATTTATGACGAAAATCACAGTATCTTGTTTTCGGTTTCAGAAAAGTATGTATGTACTATGTCCAGTGTGTAATAGGATATATGTACTATAATTTGAAAAAACCGTGAAGTGTGTGATATTTTTCACACTATTTACGTTGAAATATAAAACGGTTCAGTTTTATAATAAAATATTCAAATGACACTGAGAGCAGGGATTTAAAAAACAATGGAGCGACGACTACTTGTTTTTCAAATTCTTGGTCTCCATAGCATTTGAATATTCCGTTATAAAACTCTTTCGCTTCAAACGTCAATGTTAATAGTGCATCCTTCTGTACTCACGCTTGATATAGTACATACGTTTTTGAAACTAAACCGAAATACCGTGACTTTCGTCAGAAGTCTCACGCTTGGCTTTGATACCAATTCAGAATGTGAAAAAAAAAAAACGTTTCACGGAGATATTACGGTGTTGGGGCCAAATATGAGCTACTACGGTTTCAGAGACAAGTGTGAAATACTGCGATTTTCTACTGGACCATCGACATATTCGCTCATTGTAATAGTGATGTTGAGTGCAAAGTGCCAAGACTGGATTAAAATTTTTACAGGTTGACCAACCCTCAGAAATAGCAAAAACAGAATAACAACGGTTCTTATTTTTTTGGCAATGGCGCACGGACTTGAAAAATCTCTAAAAATTTTGGTAGATGTGTATCTAAGTTTTTCCATAGAGAACACGATTTCAAATCTTTATCAATTGATGAAAGCTCGTGCTGAGTGCCGAATTGAGTTGGAAAAATGTTTTTTCAAACATCTCAATAGCACTTTTGTCTGTAATTTATTTCGAATTTTACTCTCTTATCAATGCGAGGAAAAGAATTGAGGAGTAGAGAATACAATTATTGACATAGGAGGTGAAATAATAGGAGTAGGGGGCTAAACTTTGAGGAGAAAGTTTCTTTTTCGATTACGAAAACGTTGGACCAAATGCCGGCCAAATCACACTAAGGGCAATTTTGACATGCTTACTCGGCTAGGTCCTTTGATTAAGAAATGTAGAAATCATTTATTAATTACAGTTGTACGAAATTAGCAGAAATTCCTTTGAACTGTGATTCAGAGTTTTTGTAATAGTCCCACAAAACTCATTTTATATGCTAAACAATAATCTTCGGTGTATTCTCAGTTTTAATTTTCGTCAATTTCTCTATTTTCTCAGATGGAATTATTGCAAGATTTTTATGAAACCACACTAGATGCTTTAAAAGATGCGAAAAATGACAGACTGTGGTTCAAAACGAATACAAAACTTGGAAAGTTGTATTTCGATCGTTCAGATTTCAACAAACTAGCTAAGATACTGAAACAGCTTCATCAGAGTTGTCAGGTGGGTACTGTAAGAAAATTTTCTATCATCAAACGCTTTCTAAAACACGTTAATCATAATAACCATAATAACAATATCTGTTTTATTTATTTTTCCTTTTTTATTCCTTCACTCTTCCCGTTTTTTGAACACGCCCTACTCCGCACAAAGACATTGTTAAATTATTCTATATTCTACTATCTCCACTAATTTCAGACGGATGAT